>JAQGAA010003343.1:0-11036 GCA_034696425.1 Isotoma viridis
AAACTGTTCACAATGGATGACATCATAACCGTCATAAAATACTTGCCGCTCTCATCTCTACACATTTTGTTAAATTTATCAAATAACTAATTGGTCTAACTTGTTCTTTTTTTTGCAGATATAAACTCCCACTGAAAAAAGATTCTCTTTGGTCTCTCCGGTTATGAAAGAAAAGTGAAACCGTCATCATCGGTAAGAATTTTTCTTATTTTTTTATTAATTTTCCTTCCGATTCGTATTTTACTTCCATTGTATCACACAAATTTAACAAAAACAAAATATTTTCAAAGTTCATCGGCTTTTATTAAAAAAAAACATTTAAAAAGCAAAGTCACACACCACACATCATATAGTAAAAAGCTACTACTACTGTCAAGGTAAATTACTCCATTCCATGTTAAACATAACTTTTGCATACTTCTTCTACGCCAAAACTGTCACCGGTAGTAGTAACCTCTAATGCACATAATGCAATCAGTTTAAGAAAAAAATACAAACTTTATGCAATTTTATTAAAAGGGCAATTCAATATTTTATACAAACTGCATACCTACCAAGAATAATATTTTTGGCAAGGTTTAAGCCATAACCTGCCCACTACTATTTTGTTTATGATGTTCAATCCTGACACAAGATGAAAAGACAAAATTATTTATATTTAATATTAAATAAATACAGTTATCTCATAACCCTTTACATTATACCCGGTTCTACTAATAAGACGCCATATAAAAACATAATAAACATAATGGTAATAATATTATACAAGGTTTGTGTACATTTTCTGGAAATATTATTTATGATAAAAGTAGACAGAACCAGTAGGTTCTTTGATGTAGGTATTACTCCCATGTTTGTATTTCATGATTGCATAATAATTGCTTTGATTTATCATTTCGTATAAAGACATTATATCAAGTTACACATGGTAATATCTACACCACTACTACTGCTACTGCTTATGTATTTTGATTAAGTTTGGAAAAAGATGCACTATTCCTGATCTTGAGTGTCTGTGTGTCTATTCATCGTACACTTATGCCACCATACAAGCCGTCATGACATGTCACACATTAATAAATTTTTTATTTTTATTATTATTTCTTTACACACTAAAATATATTTCTCAATATTATAAAAATAAATGAAATGAGGAAGTTAAAACCAAAAAATCCTCTCTGTACAGAATCTCATCTGTGTGAGGATTTTTGGGTGTGGACTTTACAATCAGAAAAATCCTTTTTTTTAAATATTGTAATAAAAGTAATAATAATAATATTTGTATGTTTCTTGTGAGCTAATAGACTCTCAAAAGTTTAGAGAGTCATAAAGCATTTTTAAAATTGTGTACAAACAAACACGCTCTTTAACACAGATAAGAATCAAAATAATGTTAAATTACAAGCTAAATTTAGACTCATTAGTTTAATCAAACAAGGAGACAGAAAAGGAATGGTTAAATAAGTTGAATTTGGATGTTGACTGTGGCAAAGGACCAAAAAGACCTGTTTTCCTCACCGTGATCATTTTCAGTTTACTTATTTGCATCTTTAAAAAATATAATATTAATAAATATTCTACTCTAGAGGATATACCTTTTTAATAGACTTGCATAGCATTTTATACCGCATTTCATTCCATATATTAACATCCTTTGATTGCATCCATTGGCCTTTTTGTCTATAGGTATTTCCTTAAAAGAATGATGATCAACTCGAATGAGGAAGACAGGACTCGCTTCACGATTGAAAATGTGCATAAAATTATACACATTTTCTGTACCTAATAATAATACGATGAGATAATGCATAGCATAAAGATACACATACATGTGTGCATATAATAATGATATTTATTCTTATATTCTAATACCTTTTAAAACAGTCCAAACTGTTTGATCATGTGGAGAGATAAAGTAAACATGAAATGCATTTATTTATTGTTTTCTAAGAAATTAGTTTACGTTTTTTATTCCTTGTCAATTTACGAATTACGATTTACAATTAAATTAAAGACTACAGTGATTAAGAATTGAGCAGACATGATGATTGTCTTTTATTCAATATTTTATTACAAGATTACAAGTAGTGGTTTGGGTTGGTTTGACTATGACATGAGAGTGGTGGTGGTATTGTACATACTGTTAGTTCAGAAAAAAAAAATTGTAATGCTACATGTATCTTTATGTAATTTATCTCTTCTCTCATGTAACAAATCAGTGCACTGTTTTTAAACACTGTAATTATTCCTATTATATTATTATTGCGTGGATTATTACTCCCTTCCGACTTTAAAATCACGTTTTTTTAATATTTCAAATCAATTTGTTTAGTTTTTTCTTTGTCAATTTTGTACTTTATGTAGATTGAGATAGGTAAAAAATGGCACACGAAGAAGTAGTAAGTGGATTTTACATGGAGAGTCAAATGTCAAATTAGCTAAAGAATAGTTAGCAATAATATTATTATTTTGTGTTATCTGTTTAAGAAAATGTTAACTTTTTATCTTGTGAATGAGTTGAATAGTAATAACTTGACGTAAATGAATGACGAGATAACTTAATCATCAATTTATTGTAATAAAATGTGAAATAAAAATGTATAAAGCGTTTGATTTTTACAAAAATTTCAGATTTAATATAGCAATTTGTACTCTAAAAAGAGTACCAAAAGGTACCAACTTGTAGTCGTTACATAAATCCATCATCATTCAATATCCGTGTACCACCTTAAGAAATATCATCATTATTAACATAATTGGTACATTCTGACAACAAAATGGACATTTTTTAATAGAACAATCAAAAACTATTATCAGTAAAAATCTCAATACAAATTTTATAACTACACATTAAAACTTTAAAAAAAGCCAGGTCATTCAATACCTTATGTCCGTGTTGTAATAGCTCAATGTACAGTAAGAAGTAGAAAACCTAATGAAGTCAGACAAGTCATTCATTTAATAATTCCTGCCATAAAGCACACAAAATTCAATCCAAATATGGAAGTAGTTAGTAAAAATGTCCTTAATCCTATCAATACATTTTATTTAAGTAGCTTTGACTAATCTTTCTTTTCTAAAAAGAAATAAATGATTGACAAATTAATTATTTTTTTTCTATTAAATTGCTTATACACCACTGCACTTAGTACTATTATTATTACTTCTATCTTTAAATAGTGACAAATTTATCGCAATGTTAATGATATCATGATTCCAATCCACCACCACGGCTTCATACATCTTAAAAATCCCAAACGGGTTATTGAGCACGGAAGTAGAAGTATTACCAACTCCTTAGTACATATTTTACCAACATTTTTCAAAGCTAATAATAACTAAATGTATAAAATACTTATTCAGAAAATCAGGCAATTATTAATTCGATCCTATTCCCTCTGTAAATTAACTAACTAGGACTACCAAAACAAATGCAAAATGCATGTAAGGGAAGACAAAGTAGTCTAGTTGTTACGTACACTTCATTCTCAAAGAGATTAAACACATGCAAAAATGTCTCTACTCTATAATGTATTATGTACATACAGCTTAATCAATCAATCGTCTTTTCATACCCCCCGTACCTATTACTAATAGCAGTTGTAAGTGTTTGTTACAAATGTGCAATTAGCTATGACACTTGTTTATTATACAAGTAACTCCTCTTTGGCCTATATATTACTAGAGTGATTAAATAAAATTACAAAAGTGCATTAGATTCGAGTATCAATCATGAAGAAGAAGAAGAAACAATAACAAATCAGAATCATTAGTGAAACAAAATGTATGCAAATTTTTCATCTTTGAGAGAATGATCTACTTTTTTCACAGAGAGGAAATTGTAGTTGGAGGATTAATGAGCACAGAAGAGCAGAGGTGACAAGAGATTAGATCGTGTATAAGGAACAACGAGGAAATTAATGAGAATGAGATGATGTCTTCTTCCAAATATGCGTGTACTCATGATGTAAAAAGCTTATTAGTGTCTAAACTAAGCCATTATCTTAATTATTCTTGCTTCCTTCAAAATAACCTTTTATTTTGGGATTGTCAAAGTTTTATAATTTTTTTATTAGATACGAGATAAAAATTTAAATTCATAATTTCAAAAAGACTGAAAAAATATTATAATTAATTCTTTTCTGACCTATTACTCAAAAATTCATGTCTTGATTCGTAATTAATATCTATTTACACTTTTTTGTATGCATATCGTAGCATTATTAATTGATAAAAATTAGCAACAAAAACAAATATTTATTTAATAACCATCAGAATTTGAAGTAATAGAATAATTTGTTTTTTACTTAAAACTAAAAAAGTTATACTATAGCGTTTTAAATTACACTTTTATATACTAGATAACCCAATCTACAAGCAATTTTCAACTTTAGGCATCTGTCCATATAAACATGAAAACATACAACAGGATGATATAGACTAATACGAACTGTGTTGCCTTTCTATGAGGATCAGATATTTGTCCTTAATTTTAGCCAAAGAATCACATCACATTATCACGCATTCTCCTTCCTTGTTTGCCTCCTCAATGTTTTACATGAGATTTTTTAGGTCAGACTCTCATACTAATACAAATACAATACCACTGACAAATAACTCCAATGAACTACACACTACTCATATGACTATACTCATAATATAGTGACACTAGATATAAAGTATTTACACATTATCATCACCATCATTGAATAATATACACAAAAGAATACTCTAGACACACTTGTCATCCAATTTAATCAGATCTGTTCGCTTGTCACTTTTTCTTACAATTGTTATTATTTTTGCTCTTTTTATTACAATCCAAAACTAACTCTCATATTATTACTATCCAAGTTGTTTTGTATACTCTTGCATAAATACTTCATTCTGATTTTTGTCCTTTGTCCATTAAAAGTCTCATGTATCCATTTTGTAATAAATTTGTGCAAGCCTTTTTTTTTTACAAAATTGTATTTACTCATACCAATCTCTTCCTTCAATTTACTGATGATTGTTTTACGAGCTATTATTATTATGATTGTTTTTACAAGCAAGCTCATCGTGTCACGACGACAATATGTTAATATAATAATATTTAAATGGATGAAAATGTTTTTAATATTATAAAGCATTTCAAAATTATAAAAATGCAAATGATGCATATTTTTATTGCATTATAACTACAAATGGTTCTAGCACTCAATAATCCTTGTCAATCTTCCGTCTTTTTACCTATTTACACACACATACACGTACATATCTACACATACCTGCTACTTCTATCATTACTACAAGACTTATTGTTAACTTTTATAAGGAAACAGTTTTTGATTTAGAATTTGATTCTTTAAAGCTTTTTGTACTATATAGGTCTTCTGCCGTATGGATTTGAACATAGTTTTTTAGTGGACATGGGATTATATAGAGAGGAAATACCGTTAAAAATCAGGTTGGCAATGCCATCACCGTCATCATCATCATCATTGAGATTATCTCCTCAAGAAGAATTCTCTCACTTGGTTGTCTGTAATTTAAAAAATGTTAAAATACAAGAAGGTTTCAGATGGAGGAAGAAACAGGTCAGCAGCATCTCCGGCAATTTAATCATCTCTAATATAGGAAGCTGCTAACAAACGAGTAACAATGCAATACAAGCTATTTCTAGCGGACTTTCTTTTTTATTAAGTTTTTTTTTCTTTACCCTGATCCCAGTAGTATTGGTGGTCATATAGTATGTGTATAGTTGTAATGGTAAATATATTGCTGATTGATGCATGTATGTGTGTCTGTATAGCACGTAGCAGAAGTAGTGTATGTATAGATTTCACATTTAATTTTAGCTTACAGCATTTTTACTGTAATCTTATGAAATTAATGTACAGGTGTGAGTGAATGAATGTATTGAGATGAGAGGTGAATGTAGGGAAGTGAGGTTTGCCTTTTGTTTAAATGGTCAGTTCTGAATTTTAATACAAAGCCTTGTATATTACATTATTAACATGCTTTAATTGTTTATTGATGAGCTTTTCAAAGAAAGGAAAGAATACTTCATACTAAAATTCTCTTGATGAATGATTAGCATTGAAGTTGAAGTATATTATAAAAAAGCAGAGCAATAGAAATTTATGGTTGTATTTACTCCAAGCTATTAATGTCTTCCTGAAAAGTTTATGTAAGTTTTAGATTTACATTTTACTAAACTCGTTCTGATTCTTGAGATACATAAACTAAAGATGAATCCGAGTCAAGGTCTAATTCCCTCTTAAAAAACATTGGGTTTTGAAAATTCCATAAAAAAATCCGAAAACTCGGTAAAACTAAAATACACTTCAGGGCCCACATACATATTTACAACAGACCACAAACTGTTACAAGTATGATGATTACAACAAAGTAGAGTAAGACATTGTTTTTTTAATTTTTTAAATAAAAACACAACCATCAAACCCACTACTACCACATTGCATGCCGGAACAAATAACAGCAATTTGTAACAATGACAAATAAAAATCTTTAGGTTGCATACTGTTGCAGTATGTGTACGCGTAACTTAATTACAAAGATATAATATAAGGATAGAGCTGGAAAAGAATATAATAATATATTTATTTTCACAAATTAGCAACAAAAAACTAAAGCAAAAAAATATACATTTACAAAAGAGCGATTCAGCTCAATAAAACAAATGACAAATAGAATACTTGTTCTCCTATTAGTTAAAGGTGCAACAAAAATTACACATGGAGTTATTTTGTATTAGAGGCACACTCATCACTCAGCAAGTGAAGTCACGTCACGGTAGGAAGAAATAAAAGAATTGGCTGAGACAATTTGGGGTCGCTTCATCGAATCATCTTAGTGCCACCATTTCTATCCTTGGGTTGTCTTCCGTATCCGATGGCCTAACATCATCACAACATCCACAATCCACAACATCCACCTAGTACCTACAGCAGAAAAAAAAACATTGCCAAAAATTGCACTATTTTTTTTTTCTTTTCTTAAACCAACACTACTTTTCTACCACTAACCGAACTTCACGATGATACGAATCATCCTCTTTTGTAGCAGTAATAGCAGCTTTTTTTGTAAAAAAATGTATAACCGAAACGTTTTTTTTATCATACTATTTCATAAAAAAATGTTGAACTAGGAAGATGAGCAGTTTGAAATTCTATGAATTCTTTAGATACTTTTTTTATTACGTGTTTATATAATGGCTACGCAACAAAGTGTTGAATCTGTAGTAGTTGTTATCATTATTATTATTTTACATTAACTGTTGAGTTAAGTCATAGTAGTAGTAGTAGTAGTACCTGTTATAGGTAGTTTGATTACAGGTGAATCTTTAAGATGAATAATTCAATCCAACCCTTTATTCATCATCATCATCATCATCATCATCAATTGAAAAATCCCAATCCAGTCTTCCTCTTTTTCAACTACACTAATAAAACTTACTGTTACAGTTACCCAAAAGCTTAATCCTGTTTTATCCTTATATACTATTTTGTATTTCAATCTATATAAATGTACATAATATTAAATAGGTATTATTATTATTATTAGTTTGATCCAAGAATCTTTTTTATATTGTGGTGATATTTTTTTATGTATTCTTGTGGTAATGGGGATAGTGGTGGTGGTGGTAGTGTTGATGAATAATGATTTAATATTATTCTCTAGACTATTAAATAGGTTGACTTTTGTATAATAGCAAGATTTTCATTGTTGAATGCAAAGATTTTTTTTGGTACTTAGTTTTGGTTTTTTTATCTAATCCTTCTTGGTCTGGGTTTAGCATTAAGATTTTAAGAACATTGTGTAAAAATTATTAGGCTAGGTTATGTAACCAGTATGCCGTGAATAAAGGAAATAAATGCTAGCCTCATTTAATTACTGAGTACAAAGTAAAATAAACTGATGTGATCATGTGATGTGATGTGATAATAAGTAGACTGTACTCTTTTGTTTGAGGAAGAATAATTGCGAAAGGAGATCGATTTGATAAGATGTATATATAACAGACAGACGGAGTGATTACATTATTGTATTTACTGAATGAGCTTTTAGTTTCTTAGTGTGTATAGCTTTTTAAATAACACTTAATGACTAACTGCTATTAATGCTGTACTACTGCTACTGTTTTTCTTAATTATTATTACAATAGTAGGACTTAGGTATCATATTATTATTATTATTTCGTTCACTCCTTCAGAGATAGATAAAAGGTAGTTAGTTAAGCTAAGTTATTTTACCCATGCTGATTATTTAAGTTAACATGCTACGGTTTTGATTCGGATCCTAGGCAGCAGTAAGTGTGTAAGTATTTAACGCACACTAGAGATACAACTCAAGAGTTTAAGAGATTTTTTTTAAATGTGAAAAAATTTGCAGAATGCTTTTTGGCTTCCGGTAGTTTACATTTTTTAGTGAGAAAAAAATACCTTCTTTGATTTATTGTTAGCTTGTTGGATTTAGGGTTAAAAGTTTTTCCGGATTCTGGGTCTAGATTAAAAGCTTGGAGAGGAAATTTTTGGCATTTTTTAAATGTTTTTTTTTTGCAGAATTTTATAAAATTTTGTATAATATCTCTTAAAAATCAATTCATTTAAGTTTATTTTAGCCCTTGAGAGTTTATCAAGGGAATAAGTAGGAGGGGAAACGGCTTTTAGACGGAAGTAGTCAATTCTTAAAAAGTTTATAAAAACACGGGTGTAGTTCCTATTACCCAATAGGCTGCGTAAATATATTTTCAAGTCGACTGGACATGTCCTAATTTGCTAAGTGGCTATTGGAAAACTCTAACGCTTCATAAACTTTTAATGTACATGTTTTTATTCCTAGTGGACTTATGTCATATATAAAGGTCACGAGCATGACGGGTATAGCAGTCAGTAGGAACAGAGAGTCCCTGGAGAATTTTTATCATAGATTCGAATTTTCTGTTTACTACTACTCCCACATGAGTATCCTAGCGTGAGAGTGAGAGATCTTTAAAGTCTTTACATGTCAAAAATCGAAACCATATCGACCCTTTGGATCATCTTATCCTTTCCCTTCTCTCTCAAGGTATTTTTGTATTATTGAAAGATGATGTTTAGTGTCTTGGTGTTATGGGATGTGTTGGTGGAATAGGATTATTGGATGAATGAATGCGAATTTTTGAGTTTTTTGATGCCATGCGATAAGGGATTTCTTGTCTTGCCATCATCCTTTTATTGTGATGATGATAGTAGTAGTAGTAGTAATGTTGGTGGTGGTGGTGGTAGTAGTAGTATTGCTGAAGAAGAGAAGAAGACAGTAAAAAATAGTTTGCAAACCGGAACAGTTGGTGTACGCTTCCTTGGTTATTTAGGCCACAAGTATTATTATTCCTCTTCTGTGTTCTTTCTTCCACATCTTTTATATTATTATTATTATAAGTATCAAAAGCAGCGTTACTCACATTCTCATATAGCGTTAGTTAGCCTTCTTCTTACCTATCATCTTCTTCTTTAAAAGATACAAATGCAATTATGATGATACACACACTATGCTATTTGGTTCTGCTTTGGGATGTTTATTATTATTTCTTAAATCGTGCAACATTTCAGAAAGGTTTGATAGAAGAATCATTTGTAAGCATATGCAAGTGTATTTTCAGTTTGTACAATAGATAATCGAAGAGATTTGATGTGTATACTTAAATAAGAGAGAATACGCTTTAATCTTTGGAATTAAATTCTGTTTAGAAAATAGATTTAGATTTAAACGGGCATTTTCTATTGTGCAGTGTGTAGGGTTAGTGCGTTGCAATTATAGTTTATTGTGTTAAACTTCTTTAGTGTCTGCCATTATGTCTAGAATGAAGGGTATGCTGATGTGTTATTGGCGGATGTACGAAGTTTTTAGGGAAGATGTTTTTAAATTTGTTAGTAAATGATTCTGCATATTTTAAACCAGAATAAATTATACTCTTTGAGTTTACAATTCATTTTATGATATTCTTCTTATCATTTTGTATAGAAATTTATCTTAAAGATGAATGATTGGGAGTTTTTCAAGGTGACACAGTGACATTATGTGTAAACAGGAGCATACAATGCTAACTTTTAATTTTTAGTTTGAAATCCAAGAATGTTTTGCTTACTCTATATTAAATAGCTTCAACTCGGAGAGAAATTAATCGATTGAGTCACCATGTCATTTATCACATTACTAAAAATACTGAGAAATTCCTCTGACGCATGAAACAAAGCTTAAGAAAATGAATGAGACAAATAATAGTTCTGAAAATAGCTTGAAAGTGTTTACGATTTCTAGAAAATGTGAGTAATTTTACACTTTGTCATAAAGATTACTTTGGTAAATAATAGATCCAAGTACTTCCCAGGAAGTTGAACACATAAGGCAAATAAGTAAGATTATTATTATGAGGTTACATATGCATTCACGAACGATATACAAGCTTGTTTTTTTATAGCAATCGGATCGATTAATTGCGGCACGAGGGAGGAGGACTGTGTCCAAAAATAAAGCATTTGTGTCCGATCTGTCAGCCCTTTCCTGATGTGTGTAAATGAATACACTAATATTAAACACAAATGGTTTTCCATACAAGTTATAAAAATACTTATTGGGTTTTCTTATACAGAAACCTTAAGGAAGTGTGGTATAAGTAATAACGAAGAGTGTTTCATGTCATGTCATAATACACACTATAGAGACTTACACAACTGCTACTACTACTGCTGTCGACTGTTTTGTTCCAGCCTTTAATCCGGAATTCTTGAGAATTTTTGGCTACACGATATTTCCGGTAGCATGTAAAGTGGCACTCTATAAAATTCTAATTTTAGCCAAGTACTACGGGCTCTACTGATTCCGGCTTTGATCTTTGTTATAGATTACAAACGCAATAATTTTTTAAATAACGTATAGAGTTATGTCCAATGCATACGTAAGTAATAGTACGAATAATAAACCACTCAAACCGGTGTACCGAAGTATCGGAGAAAGTATTTAATTCTTAAAACATATTTTCAAAAAATTTA
>JAQGAA010003344.1:0-11031 GCA_034696425.1 Isotoma viridis
TTCAAAATTTTAAAAAATTTACAAATTTTCAAAAAAATTTCAAAAATTTAAAAAAAATTTAAAATTAAAAAAAAAAATTAAAACGTTCAGCACGTTTTACAACACTTTTCTATATCATTTGTCATGGTTTATTACTTTTATATTTCTCAGCTTTAGGCTTCTTAGAAACGTTGTTTCCACTCTCTTCAGGTACTTTTAGATGACGGAGAGTTGATGCGAATAGAACCTAAATATTTAAAATTGAAATGGATAATATTCCAGCAAAATTCTTAATCATGGACACAATTTTTATGCAGATTATCAATAATAGTCTAATTTACCGAATGAGCCCACCCCGCATAATCTCCATAAATAGACCGGAAATACTCCACGATCTCCGTATAAACTTTATCAGTCAAACTTTTGACTTTAGCTAAATGTGGAAGATAAACTTTAGCAACTTGATGAATGTGAGTATCAACAGGGATTGCTTGAGGGTAGCCCAGACTCATAAGACAAATGCAGTCCGCAACCTTAAACAAAATTTAAACCAAAATTAAAATACCAATCTATACAACTACCAAAAGTATAATCCGGGCAAAATGTTTACTAGAAGGTACCTTTCGTCCGATCCCAGTCAAAGTTTGAAGCTGTAGTCGTGCTTCATTGTACTCCAACTTCTTGAGATTTTCCACCCACTGAACACCCCCATTCTTTACAATCTGTTCTGCAGTTTTTGCAATAAATCCAGCTCGATATCCAAAACTCTCCTCTCTTAATTTCTTTTCTACTTTCTCTCCAACTAGTTTTTCAACCTTGGGAAAGTCAAAGTACTCCTTGCCTTTGTATTCAGTTATCTTTTCTCCATAATTCAAACACAATTTCTCAACCATCTGACTAATCCTTTGAATATTATTATTAGACGAACAAATAAAACTGAAAATATTTTCAATCGGATCTTGAGCCAACATCCGAATTCCTTGGTAGTCTTTCAGAGTTAATGAAGCAAATTTCTCATCCTTTTCTGCCCATTGTTTATACAAAGATGGTAGTTCGATATGTAATTGAAAATACTGACGAAGTAGTTCCTCGTAAACAGCTTTATCTACTGAATTTTCTGATCCATAAACTTTGTAGTAAATGTGGGTGTCGTCTTGTTTTAAAATCCACAAATGATGCCCGAATACTCCAATCCATTCGTTTGTATCTTCTTCTTCGCTATTGTTTTTCCACCTGGAATCAAAATATAATATGGCATTTGTAATAAAAATTTGTTTATTTTTCCCCTTAACTGTGATTACAGGTTAACTTTATTATTAATAATTGGTTTCAAACCTGAAGCTTTGTCCACAAGCTAAAACAGTAGCAATTTCCACCTCTTCCCGAGGAACTTTAAGTTCATACCAGTCGGACTTATCCATTTTATATCTAGCAGAAAAGTACTGTAAAGTAAAAAAAAACAAAAAAAAATCGTTTACAAAATAAACATATAGCTATGAGGAACACTAAATTCAATTTCGGATTAAAATTCTTAACACATTTATAAGCCTGTATGTATAAAATACCTTAAGAATTATCGGTGTTTTAGAAGAGCAATTCGTCCTAAATTTTGATAAAAACATGATGGTTTCATTTCAGATTTCAGATCGTACTCTTCAATCAATCCACTCTACATCGTAATTATTCGTAATCGTAGCCTATCGTAGGTAATTATAAATTAGTAATTTATTTGTAAATCTTAATTACTGAATTAAAATTAAAATGAGTTGTAAACTTTCAAAATAATCTTTTATAACAACACAAAAATGTTGATGGATTAAACTTTTAATCAAATGTCTGACCTTTGCTGTGACTTGGAATTAATTTGTGATTCGAAGATTTGAAATTTAACGTAAAATTGTTATTTGTTAAAATATAATCTATAAATTACATTGTTAAAAAAAATTAATTTATAATCTGTTAAAAGTTGTCAAACTGTGAAATTTTTTATCTAGTCTAATAAAAGTCTAATTTACTTAAAATTTTAAATTCAAGCAATTAAAAAACTGTTTTACCTTTGAATTACAAGAAGTTTTTTATATTTGATATAAATTTATGAACAAGGGATCTAATTTGATTATTACGGTATTGGTTATTGGTTTTAGCTGCCAAAGAATAAACTAAACGCAAACAAAAGCTTTAAACTACTACATACTATGTACTACAAAAATTTACAAACAAACCACAAAGTGCAAAGGCAAAGAGTCAAATTAAATTGTGCAAAATTAAATTTGACATTTACCTGTTCCTTAGTCTTTGAAAGAAGACAAGAGAATTGATGGGGAAAACTCAATCGAAATGTAAAAATGTATTTTAAAAATAATTAAGAATTATTAATTAAAATGTAACACTTTTTCCTTTATCGAAGACAAAACCTAAAGTTGGACAAAGTGAATAATCTGCACAAGATTGGAGGCAACTCCCGGGCGAAAGGCAAAATTAATCTGTTCCACACTTGACTTACTAACCCTAGGGGATCCCGGGAATCAGGCTGCAATCTGCTATATTATTTTCTTGACACTTCAGATTCAGATCTCACATCAGATTTATTTTATTTTAATCTCAAATTTATTTTAGCTAGCAAAAATAGCTTAATCGAAAGAAGGATGCATCTAATTGTTTATCCTTAGAAATAAAAAAGTCACCTTTGACCTCTCCTCAATGCACGCATAATGTCTTCATCATCCTTTAAAAAACTAAAATTGAATTTTAATTAAATAACTTTAAAAAACCCGTCGTCACTGGGTAAAGTCATTAGGAGTTAAGTTAAAGAAATCAGGGACAATGGGTCTTAGAAGCGCAAAGACAACAGCAATAATCTTCATAGTTCTATTTCTAGGCTATTACCAAAGATGGTTATACGTTCCGATCTTTGAAGCGATTTCAGGTCGCTTATCTATTGACCCTGCAGTCCCATCTCTTTTAGAAAACTTTGAGGGGGATGATAATCCCAGAAATGATAAAGGGCCTCTGGGGAAAAGCATTATTTATAAAACGTTAACAGGTCAATCTACGGGACCGTTGCATCAAGTAGTTGACCCAATGATACAAGAGGAAGCTGACAAATTGTCACAAATCATTCAAAGAGATTTGGAAGTAAATCAAAGGGGACAAAATCTTAAACTTATGGCTAGGGGATGTCAGCAACCCAAACTTATTTGTGGTTCACCCATGGGTACAATTGAACTTTGACATTTAACCATTTATAAATTTAAATTGTTTTTAGTGTGATTAATTACTAATTAATAAATATTCTTATTCGGGGTTTAGATTGCGGTCTGGGATGTCAAATTCATTACGTTATGACTTGTCTAATGATATCATATGTTACAAATCGGACTCTTATTCTCAATTGGGAAAATTGGCCATATCAACCAGAAACATTTTGGAATGACATATTTCTTCCTGTTGGGATTGGAGATTGTCTTATTGATAATGATACTGCGACTGTTATTTGGACTCGATCAGGGATTGATATCTCTTACCCTGGTACAAAAAAACTTAAAAAGTTTAAAAACAACTAAAAAAACTTCATTTTTTTAAAGTATAAAAGTTGAGTTGCTTTATTATACATTTTACTCATTTTTGTACTCACAGATATGACTTCATACCCATACAAATCAGGAGTTCCAGTACCATTAAACATTGCTAAGAAATTAAAAAAGCTTCCTTCTCAACAGTTTATATGGTGGCAGGGACAATTTGCCAAGTTTACAATGAGATTACAACTTGCTGAAGAAGAACTTATGAAAAAGTTAAGGCATGCTGTTAAATTCCATCTTCCTACTGTGGGGTTAGTATTTAAAAACGAAAGAGTTGGTAATTATTAAAGGTTTGTCCTTTTAGTACTTAAACTTTAGGTTCATCTTGTTTTTTGGGGTTTTATACAGGATTTTATACAGACGAAGGGACAAATTAAGCGAAAAGAAAAAGTCAAATCAAGCTATTGATCGATATATGACTACTGCTCGAAAGTACTTCACAAAATTGGAGGAACTCATTCCAAATCTGACCCGAAGGGTATACATTGCTACGGATGATCGAAATGTTGTGAGATTAGTTAGAAAAAGGTTAGAGATTTCCTAAACATATATTTTTGAAGTATTTTTGAATTATTACTAAATTAAATTGGACAACCTAAAACTTACTTTTCACACCCTATTTTACAGATACCGACCTCCAAAATGGGAAATTCTGGGTTTCCAATTAAAGTCCGAAGCGGAAGATCTCACAAAAGACATTTATTTGCTTTCTGAATGCGATTATGTTATTTGTAGCTTTTCTTCGGACGTAAGAAATAATTATAAGTACTTTTTATACTTGTCAAAGTTTACTGTGATAACAATTTGGTATATTTTTTAATTGTATATTTTATTCCATTCCAGATATGCCGATTAGTTTTGGAATTAAAAGAATCTAGAAATTTAAATTCATCCGACCGAGTGAAATCCCTTGACCAAAAGTACTTCTACTCAGGCTCTGGTCTTGCTTATAAGAAGCTAAATTTTAATTAACGAAAGGTTTTTGTTTTTTTAAATTATTTCATGATATTCATTAGCGTTGTCTTTCTTTAAGGATAAAGCTCCTTAATCTTGTCATCTATTATAGGTTGTGATTTTGTATGCTCAAAAAAATTATTAATTAAAAATGTACAGTTGTGTATTTATTGTATTGTGTTCATAATATTCTACAAAAATAAAAATGTTTTTTTTAAAGAATTGATACTCACTAAAGATAAAAATTCTTAATTTATTAACAACATTTCTTAGTTTAATTAGGTTTTAGATAACATGGACTACCTGCTCAGAAAAGTACGACATCTAACTGCTTTAGAATTTATAAATAAATGATGCAATTAAATAATAAACAACGTAAACAAAGCTCATTTTAATATATTTATAGAAATCCCTACCGGAAGTTCCTAATTTCATTTAGAATTGAAGGAAATGTAAAAAAAAGTATTCTTCCAGGACAGGGGCTAGAAAAACTCGGAATGGTGAACCCTGTATTGTTGTAAATTTGACGAGAAGGTACTCCGGTGTGGGATTTACATTCTGCGTGCGCTTCAGCGTTTATACATTCCATTCAATATTCCATAGTTCAGAAACTAAAGTAGCCACAAAAACCCGTGAATGTGTAAAATCATAAAAATCATTAAATTGTGATTTTGTGCTAAAAATTATTAATTAAAATGTACTGTTTTTTATATATTATTGTATTGTGTGGTCATAATAATCTTCAAAATTAAAAAAAAAATTTAGAGAACTGATCCTCATTAAAAAAACTTAATTTCTTAACAAAAATCCTTAAATTCTTCTTATTCTAATTGTTTATTTGTAATTTTAATTTTCTGAATTCATTTATATGATTACGCTATGATTTTTATTTGACCTACTCTTTAGAATTTATATATAAATGACTTAACTAAATAATAAATGGCGTTACAAAGTTCATTTTAATACATTTAAAGAAATATCTTCCGGAAGTTCCGGATATTGTTTAGTATTTAAAGAAATGCAAAAAACATTAAGATTCTCCAGGTTCCTGGACAAGATGTAAAAAACCCTGGGATAGTGAACCCTGCGTGACGAGAAGGTTTATACTAAAAACTGCGGTGGTGTGGAGTGGACAGCGCAAGCTTCGTCCATTCCAGTCATATTCCAGTCCAGGAATTTCAGTAGCAGACACAAAACCACGTGAATGTGTGAAATCATTAAATTTCATAAACAATTTCCAATAAATAAACCGTTTCTTTATTAATTAAAGTTAGACTTTTTACAATATAATTATAAGGAGATCATAAGATGGACGAAGATAATAGGCACTGTCAAATGTAAGGTTTCAAATTTAAAGAAGAATCAAAATTGTTCGAAATTTTGTAAAAAGTTTTTGAAATGAAATGAAAGGACACAATTGACAATACGCAATCAACAATACTTCCAATTTCAAATTTCGAATCTCACTGAAATTTTATATTATTTAAAAAAAATCATATTTGATTCTAAATCTCTTTTAAAATTTTGAAAATACATTACAGATGCACATTGGAGAAAGCAAAATACGTGTGTCCAAGATGTGGAGTTCCTTATTGCTCTTTGAAATGCTACAAAGATGAAAGTAAACATTTACAATGTTCTGAGTCCTTTTATAAGGAATGTGTTATGAATGATCTCAAAGCTCAAGAAACTAGTAACCCTGAAGGGGCTAAGAAAATGGCTGAGGCACTTCAAAGATTTAGACAACAGTATGACGAAGACGGTGACGAAGAAGGAGAGATTGATGGTGATGAAGAAGAGGTTTTGGGTAAATTAGAGACAATTAGGTTTAAAAGTAAAAGGATATTAATGCTCAAAAAATGTCTTAATATTTTTCGATTAGACTCGGATGATGATGATCCACTTGAAAAACGATTAGAAGGTATAAATCTAGACGATTCGGATACGGTGTGGTTATCTCTAACAGAAGAAGAGAGAAGGGATTTCAGAAAGTTTGTCAAGGATGTTGATGTCAATGATATCGTTCCTGAATGGGTCCCTTGGTGGACGATTAAACCTGATGGGAAGAAAATGGTTGAAGAAGTAACTGAACAAAGTGGGACTAAAGTTGGAGTAAAATCGTGTAAAAAATTGCATAAACAGCAACCAGATATTTTAGAATCTATTCCTACAATGAAAAGTTTGACGGTAGGTGAAAGGTCTTTAAGGGTTTTGTTTTTCGTTAGTTTGCAACATTTTGATAGAAGATTGTTATTTATATACTTCCTATAAAAATTAGCATTCTTTCAACAAAGGTGTAATTTGTACAATAATATCAATTATTCGTTAAATAGAAAGTGAGACCGAATGATCATGTCAAAAGAGGACTTGGAAATGTCATCGGAGCGTATGTCTGGACTGCTCGCTTGTACAATGGAGATTTTCTTTCTTATGATAATCCAGAAGAAATAGCTCACTCACTGATTGAACTTTCTTCATTTTTGGGAGAGGATACTGTCTTTACGACTTTTGACCAAGCTTTAGCCGATGTTTCCTTTAATGCTGTTCAGGTAATTTTGAGAAAGATAGAAATTTCCTTTTTTATGCTTAGATTAAATAGGTCTTTGGATTAAAGTAATTCCATTCGGTAATTTTTCAGTGCCCAGATCTGTTTGATGGAGGACCATCACTACCTTTAACGTTAAATCGAGACGTTTTCACAATCATGTCTGGACCAGAACCGAGTTCTGGAGTATCAGAATCAGCTGAATCAGAATTCCTACGTAAAAAGGCATACGTACTTGCTGCACTTACAGAATGTTATAAAATACTTACAAAAACAGTGAAGCTTAAAAACTTGAAATTGAAATCTAAGCCAACTGCTTCTTCTATTAAATCTTCAAAACCGTTGGAAAACCCATCGGACCCAAGTTGGGTTGAAGAATTACCACCAGATTCAGAAAGTACTTCTGCATCTAAAACTGTTAGAAATATAACGTGTGATAGTGATGATGACGATCATGGAGATGAAGATTCTTTCCACAAAACATTTATGAACCCTTCTAGTCGTAATTTGTACTATGTAGATCCAAAACTACTTTCAAAAGCTAGAAGAAAGGTTCATTATCTAATAGCATTTGCCAATGAGTATAACGTTATGATGTGAAAAGTATAGCTGTAGCATTTATAATTACTTAATTACATTATACTTATAATTACAGTTGTACGATACGAGGATGAATTATGAACATATTTGCTTGTCCTGTTTAATTAAAAATAGTTCCAATTTAAAACACCAAGCAGATTTTACAAGTAACCGTAATATAATTTTATTGTTTCTGTAATTAAAATCATAAATTATCTATAAAAAATTAAATAAAAATAAAATTTTAAATGTTAAATTAAAAAAAAATTAAAACTGTAAGTGTGAAATTTTACATGAGAAAATTTAACTTGCGAGCTTAAAATGTATGTAATAAAAATAAATGCATTAAAAGTTTCCTATTCGCTAGGAAGTGAAAATAATAAAATATACGCCAAACTAATTAACTATAAAGTTGTAAAATTAAAATAACTTTGAACTAATTAGGAATTAAGGTTGGCATTGAATGACCGAATCGTTTTTAAATGCAAATTTTAAAATTATCGTAAAATAAATAAGGCTGAATCATAAAATTTTTGCTATTTTAAATTATCAACTTTTATTTATTGTGAACTTTGACCTGAGCCATACTTCCTTTGACCTCGTACCTCGTGTATTCCAAGGTCAAGGTCAATAATAAAAATGGTAAAAATCTATTTAATTTTTTGAAGCAAGAAAATAATGCTGATGAAAAGATGAAATAGATGGATTTCATGAGGTAAAGAACGAAGTGGTGTGAGTCATTGAACGAAGTGAGTATAGGGAACTGGGTTGCCGCTTTTGCTACGTGTCATACACACGTAGATTTATATTTTCATTTCAGCACTTGATTTCTCATCTCGTTCACAAAATTCACAATACACAATAATAATCCCAAATTCGCAATAAAGAAGGAAGAATAAAAAATTGGGAAAGTTTTAATTAAAATATTATTTAAAATTTCCAAAAAACTAAATAGTAGGTTGGGTCATCATAAAATTGGAAACGGGTCGAGTATTTGAGAACCTGTGGAAGATAACATCTGTCATCTCTGTCATTTTGTCCGCAATCTGTGATTTTTAGACAAAAAATTAAAAGTTAAAAAAGTGAAAGTGGTGTGATTTTTTGGTTTTCACTTGGTGCACTCTGGCTGACCACCACGGACTTAATTCTTTATTAAATTCTTAGTAAAAATTAAAAAAATTCGGTAGGATGGTGCTGTTTACAATGATAACAAGACTAAGGGATTCCCTTCCCTTGGCAGCTTCTATGCAGAATGATGAAGAAGTAAGTACCACTGATTAATATGATATTCTTAATTACATATTATATGTATAGTTAGTTCGCTGACTTGAGGTCAAAGTTGACAGGCAGTGGCAGTGTTGACAGTTGACAGACAGTTTCGAGTCAGTACGCTCTGACTTCTGACCTTGTTTTAACTCAAAGCTCTTAAACATTATTGATTGATTGATTTTTGAATTTGCAGTACGAAAGAAGTCTTATGGAATATCAACAACAGGCTAAAATGCTCTTCCGGCGATTGACAGCTCAAAGCCCTCCTCAGTGTTCGATTGAAACGGGTCAATATATTTTTCAGTAAGTTCAAACAGCCTAGTATATAGTGGTGGGTGTAATAGTGCTGACCTTGGTTTTTACAAGGCTCAATAAGGTCGGAAGTAAAAGAATTATGAATAAAATACTTGTATTCTTTTTGCAGCTACTTAATTGACAATGACGTAGTGTACCTTACATTGTGTGACAAAAACTTTTCTAAAAGATTATCCTTCACATATTTGGAAGACTTGGCTCAAGAGTTTCAGTCACAATTTGGCAAAAAGGTCCACACCGTTACTCGACCTTATTGCTTTATTGAATTTGGTAAGAATAATAATAGTTTATTAAAGTCAAGCATGAATGATAAATCATAACCTTAAAAAAGCATTTTCGGTTTATGTGCTAATTTTGTATTCTTAAATGTTTATTTTAGACACATACATTCAAAAAGCCCGTAAGACAGTAATGGACTCAAGAAGTCGAAGAAACTTATCAGCCTTAAATACAGAACTTCAAGATGTGCAGAGGATTATGGTGCAAAATATAGACGACGTGATTAATCGAGGAGCAGTTCTTGCTGATATGGACAGTAAAGCTCAGAATTTGTCTATTTTGTCCCAAAAATATAAGAAAGATGCTACTCATCTCAATTGGAAATCTGCGTATGCAAAAGCAGCTGCTGGATTTGTCGTTGCCTTCGTTTTCATTTTGTACTTTTGGGTACTTTAGAAGAATTAGCAGATTTGCCTTTCAATTCAAAATGGTTTAAGATGTCCCATTGTTGTTTCTTCCATGCATGCATTATTAAATGTATTAAAAAAGGATTATTTTACAAGTTAAATTTTTTCCTCACAACTCTTCGTCAAATATGTAAATAATATAGCTTATCATTATGTCGCTCGTTCCAGTAAAATGCAAAAAAAAAGCAAATCCTATTTTACTATGACTTGTCAGATTCACTCGATTATGTGAAAGTAATATTAAAATCTCCCGTCGTATCTTTTCAATATGTATAATGTAATACTGTCAATACAGCTAATTAAATTGATGCCAAAATGATGATTCCATAAAAGCAATCCAAATTGAATAATAAATTTAAATTGCCTATATGATACACATAAAAGTAAAAAGTACGATGAATAATCATTTAAATGTTTATTTGAGTTATTGCCGATGTTTGCAACTTGCATGACAAACCAAAGGATAATTTGTAATTGTATAGCATGGTTAAGGAAAAGTTTAATTGTTCATCAACTTTCATTTATTGAGTTTAGCAGTATACACAATCATAATGTCCTGGTACCAATAGCTCTAAACTGGGTTGTAGTGTAGTAAAAAGTTAGTTAGGGACATGCGAATTTGTATATTTTACAGAAAGAGTTATTAGAATCAAGCAAGAATTGTTGTGGCTTGAGGCTTGTTTGACATCACAACTTAGAAAAGCATTAGCCTATTCAATGTAAATTAAATAAATGATAGAACAATTGCTAAGAATTATTGTTATGAATTGAAATAGAAAACAATTTCATATACCTAGTAAGTCATAATTAACATTTCCAAAGGTTGAAGTCGGGTTGTTGCCATATTATTTAAATGAATTCAAAAGCATGCGATAGCATTAACTTTTACTTCAGTATGTCCACTGCATTTTGAATAGGTATTCAATTTTAGGTAAATACCACGTAGCACACGTTTTGTAATAAAATTGATTTAACTTTAGGTTTTTTTTATTGATTCTCAAATAAAATTGTAGCAGACATATCAGTTCAAATTTGTACAGTAAACAATAAACCTTTTGTGGTTTATCAATCGAAGTATAATATCATGAGCTGGGTCAATCAATAGGAGTCTCGGTTTTTGCTT
>JAQGAA010003345.1:0-11027 GCA_034696425.1 Isotoma viridis
AGGATCCCATCTCCTATTAAATCTACAACTACTGTTACAACCAAAAGCAGTGTAGAAGTCAAGGGTAACCTTCCGGATTCTTCCTCGTCATCATACGAGACCACTCATCAGAATACTGATATGGGAGATCAGAGTGATTCTGACAGTGCCACTGGGCTTGTTCGGGTTACTCGGAAAACAGTTACCAAAACTACCACTGGTCGTAGCTTTCTCACTGATCAAAGTCCAATTCAGAATTTAACTGATGTTATCGAAAGAATGAAAGGTGAGGATGATGAGTCTAAGTTCGCGGAAGATTTCAAGGACGATGAGGATTATGACCAATTGCAAACTTCGGATGGACGAAGTCTTTTAAATAAGTTTATCGGAGCCCAAATCATCATGCAAGCTGTGGAGCCTATGCTAATGACACAGAAGGTAGGTCATGCTGATCTTGAGCATCAAAAGCATTAACCTTATAGGTACATATGTAGTAAGTCGATTTATAATTTTAAGTGCTACGTACTACTGTCCCCTTAAAAACTCATTGACGTAAAATTTTATCTGCAGATCGTAATTTTTTCTAACATTATGAAAAGTAGATTTATGACAAGAGTGAAAGTAGAACACGAGTAATACATACTTTTTACGCAGAGTAGTCCAACTAACTATAAGTCTATAAGTTTATAGTGTAATCAGTGGACTATATGGTCTTTTGGCTGCTTCGTCATATACTAAAAGCGTAGTATTTTCAGCAAGAGGTAGTAGTTAACACATCACAAAGCTCGGAAAAAGAGATTCATCGTTGGCAAAATGAAAGGATATTATTGAAAGATAGGTACGAATATGAAAGTAAAATGCAGATGTGAGAGAAAGAGCCAAAAATTAGTTTGGGGTCATAAATATAAGTTTTAATACATGTGGCATTGGTTGGACTATCACTTAATTCTTTTAGTGTTTCAGTAGTAATAATAATATTCTATTCAGCTCTAGTTGGAAGCAAGTATCTATATGTCATCATTTGAAATCCTACTTGCTCAGCTTTGTCGGCTCCATTTGCCAAGGTGACGATAAAAATCTGGCAAAGCTAGCCAAACCAGTTAGATTGACTTTTAGCAAAATCGGCCTTTCTGATTTTTTTATAAACACATCGTGTTTTGGTGTAATTTGATGACATATTAAATTAAGGATAGTTTTACAAATATCTTGATTTAGAGTTAAAACAGAATGATAACTGAATGTGATTTTTATTTGATATGATATTTCCCTAAAGAAATTACGATAAGCAAATACTCTCGGGTGTGTTGTGAGATTTCAACAAGAACTCATGGATTAGCAAAAGAGGCAAAATGAGACTAACTATTAAAAACTATATTAGCAAGTGCAGATCGTAAGTTTGTAAGAATACGGATGGGTTAAAATTAAGCGTGTAACGAATGAGGTTATGTCCTGAATTAAAAACTCAGATAGAACACTTATTTACTGTTTAGTTGATTAGCACATTATTAGCAATATCTTTATTTTAGATTTCTTAAAGCACAATGGCACTTTTAAGAGACTTAAACCGAAAAGCAAGCGTTGTACAGGATATCCGGATCAGATCGCTTAATCGCTTAATAATCCTTGTACTTGGATCATAGTACTTTCAATGCATTTTATAATGTACATTGTACTCTCTGATAGTCTATAGAACAATGCATAAGAACGAGAAAGAAATTTCCATTTAAGAAAGCTGCATAATGAGTGTAGGATAATGTTTGATATGATGTGATGGGTGCTGATATTCAAGAAGACATTCTCACTCACTTGAACTGTTGGATGATACACCTCTATCTATATATGAATTCATGCTTTTTCGAATGAAGACTTGTACTTGTATTACAAAACTACTAGTGGCATATAGACCATTTTAAAGTGTATTATTATTACGATGATCTTTGATTTTGTACTGAATAAGAGTAGTAGCAGGAAAGGAAATTGGAAAAGAAAAAGCCCAAGTGGTGTTGAGTTCAGAGTTGGTAAAGACATTAAGTATGCATAACACTGCTTGGTAAGGGATAACATTATACTTGAGAGAAGAGTGTGTAAGTAAAACCGTTTGCCGGATAATCTGGGGAAAATCGGTGAGTGTGAGTGAGTGAGATGATCCCCTAACTAAATCCAATAGCACCAAAGCATCACATCACACATCTATTTAGAACAACCAAAATACTATGTATGAGCTATCATCATCATCATCTGCATCATAGTGTGTATATTGAGTTAAGCATTGAACATCCTAAATGCGAAGACATAACCCTGGCTATACTAAGGTAGTTTAAAACGGTCTCATCCAAAAAACCCAATGTGAACCGAATCCCGATAAGTATTTTGAAACGGAGGGGTAAAAGGAGGCGAGAAAAAAGCTGTAGATCGAATGGGCTCCTCAAAATAGTCAAATAGGCAGCAAGTGTCGGGTGCAAAATCTTCGTTCTCCTTACTATTTTAGGGCAAAGAGAACTTTCCGAGAAAGCATAGAATGAAACGTATGATACTATTCAAGACAACAACAAAACCAGAACAAGACGAAACTACTACACACTATATATTTACTAGGAGGTCAAAATGCTTAGAAAAGAAAAATCGGAGGAAAATGATATATATGGTCTGTATCCTCTCTACATGATACATCAAAGAGTACGATAAACCCGGTTCTCGGGTTTATTGGGTTGTTTTACTTTTTATTGTATTATTACTTTTTTACTATTTGACATAGAAATTATTCAATGTCTGTTGTTACATATTTTTTGCGTCCCAAAATCTTTCTATTATTTCCAACACAGAGAGAACAAAGTTAGAGTATTTAATTAAAATAAACCAAGGGCGATTTAGACTGACTCATTTCATAAGGTTTTGATGCTCAAACTTTTAAAAATTAATAAAAAAGCCCAAAAACTTAAATGCGTAAAAAAATCTTTACTAAACCCCGACCCAGACTAGAGGAATAATTTTGAGTTGTGTCCAACTCTCTTTTCTTCGAAATAATAATATTAATAAGATATTCATCATCTTATCTAACTCCTCCTTGTCATTGATGTCAGTCTGTCTCTGGTGTTAGCCAAGAAATGTAAACTCTCCACGAAAAAATCTCAAACTCGAGGAGTACAAAGATCCTTAGTAAATTTATAGATTTAATTCTTTTACAGTTTAAATAGTTTCTAAATGCATTCAGAACACGAACGATTAGAATAATACAGCTCATGCCAATTCATTCCATTGATGTGTACAAACATTCACACACGAGATGTCAAATACAAATAACAAAATTGTATGCCTATGTACTCAATTGTATGAAGTATATTATTATGGGTTTATAGCAAAAGATACAAAGTATTTTTATTTATACATAGACTATGGTTTAAATGATAATAGTTTAGAATCACTAATTAAGATCTAGAGAGAACAAAAGATTTCCTAGTATACTCAAGTTGTAGAGGACAAGTACTTCCGTTTTACAAGAATTTTGAGGCATAAAGTAGAGCCGTCTTTGCAGATTTCTCATGAAGGGGGTTTCTCTCTTTGAAATAACGGAAGAAGATGATGATGATTCTGGGTTTATTTTCGGTTTGACAGAAACATAATATATTATGTACAAGTCTTTTGAAAGATTTTAAAGCATTTGCGTAACTACCTACCTATGAATATGCCTAAACATTTTGAACCAACTTTTTTGCTGTGCTAACCTTAAAACTGCAGACTTTCTGGCTCAAATGGTCATATACAACAAAATTCAGTCTATGCAGTTTTTCTTGACTAGCTTGGAAACAAATGCTCCTAATGATGTCCATATCTTGACTTTTGCAAAAGCGGTGAAGTGGTAGTAGTAGTAGTACTAGTTTGGTACCTTGTTCTTGGGTACAGCTGCCTACCAACTTTTACTTCGTATCTGGAAATCCGTAAATGTCTTCTGTATTCTTGTACTACTGTCACGGTTTTTTTTTCGGAGTTTATTTCTCTACAGTGTAAACCTAAATATCGTAATTCTAGTTATAATATACACATCTTTTTGTCTATCTAAAATATATCTTGTAGTTAAAACGACGAATATTTTTCTTACGTCTTAAAACGCCACCCAACAAACATCATTGCCACACATTACGGTTGCATTTACAGTATACAACTTTGGCATACACTTGTGTTTGACAAAATAATATCAGCCATCAGTATCATCTGAGTGCAGTGTAATATCAACTCCAGTACTGCTGATTTTTCTAGTAAGTGGTATGAATATTCGAATACTAACTAACAAAAAAATATCTCTTCGTCTATAATCTATAATAATAATAATAATAATAAGTCTAGGTTTTTCTGATTTTTTTTTCTTATCTTCGTCAGCAGTTCCTCAGGAAGGGTATTTTTCCAAAAAGACGTAAGTAGTGTCTCTTTGTCTTCGATAAGACGAACATACCCTATCTATCTATCTATACAACTAACTAGTCCTTTTCATATATAGTAATAATTTTCACTTTCACCTTCTTTGCGTCCACTGAGCTACCACTAGTGATACTGATACTTGTGGTTATTTACTCATCATAAAAATTCTCTGTGGACACTTTTTACTTAAAATTATTACAATCTAGTTTCCAAATTGCTTAGAAGTCAAACAGTAGTTGGTAGTAATAGTCAGTCAGTTGTCAGTTCCAAGTACCATTTATCTTCAGTGATAGTTGGTATTTGTACTAGTTGCATCCTAATCATCATTTCATCTTCCTACTCTACCATAATATCGTCGCGTTGTCCCTTCTTCTTATTCATTTTGTCTTGTTCTTCGTCGTTCAGTCATTATTGTCGTCCTTTTCCTCTCAACACTAATTTTCTTCTACTGCCACTTAAATCTTTCTCGGAATCTGGATTCCACACTTGAAAAAAGTAAATACTACTTCTACTACTAGTTTGTTCAAAAATAAAATACAAGATAATAAAAAGAGGCCCTTTTGCCCTCATCAAATCTCATCACGTCAACAAATGAGAACCCCAGCCAGACAGCCAGACAAAAAAAAAATAGAAAAGAACAGTCAGTAGTAGCTAGGAGTGAATCTTAAATAATAAATTTTACGAGATTTTTACAAAAATACTAGGCAACTAATGTCAACAGTTGAAATTGTTAATAGCTTCCAGATTTTTGTTTCAAATTAGAATAACTCTCTCTTTCTCCCGTATCTCGTATGTAAGTAGATATAGAGATCAAAAATTATAACAACACAGAGTTAAATGCATGACTTACCTTGCCACCTTTTCTATCCCATCGGTACCGTAGTTAGTATATAGTATTATCATGATTTCATGTGATGCAACTTAATTAATCAGAGCATGATACAACGTAACATTTAAGAAAGGAGGATATACATACTTTTGTCAGTGTATTGTTCTAGACCATATTATCTTTAGGGAATATTTTGAAAAAAAAATCTTAAACTGCATCTACACAATTTAGAAAAGTTAGACGTAAAGGTTAAGAAAATTACTTTCACATAATATATTCATCAGGCCAGGGTTAGTAGGCTAATCCCCGTGTTTTACTGCCATAATATAATTACTTATAATATAATATTATTACGAGCATATAAATCTACTACTGATTCTGTGTCGTGTTTTGTTGTATTTTTTTGGAACCTGATTTTTGACGGGAAAGTGAGACGTAGCAATTGAAGTAAAGAGTGATTTATCTTAAATTGTAGTACCTATATTAAACCAGCCTAGAATATCATAGCAAAATGAAAATGCAATATCCCGTGATTTTTAATGCAATGAAAATTTTAAAATTGCATCTAGCAACTAGTTAATAAAATTTTACTACTTGGAAAGAAATTAATAGAAATAATTATCTTATTATACAAAAATACTTTTTTGTGTTGTAACGACAAAAATTAAATAACTTTTTTGAATGATTTTGCTTCAACTATTAATGTTCGCGATTGAACATCCCTTGATCTCCATCGTCATTCTCATCTCACTCGCTCTTCTCTTTGTAAAGGTGAGCATGTCCTCCAGTCTTGTCATTAATGGTGTGGATGTGGACTCTGAGACGAATTCGGCCAAGTTGAGACAATTGGTGAGTCCGAACAATAAATAGTTTTTATCGTGTTTCTTTAAAAAATAATGTGTAACCTTATTTTCATTTATTTTGGTTTATTTTGCTAATTAATTTCTTTAATGATTAAGCTTTCATTTTTATAATTCCTTGTTTTAAATTTATAATATTGAAATAAAATTACTTAATGATTTAAGCTAATCGTGTGTGTGTCTCTAATGTTATGACTAAAATACTGCCCAAAAATATAATAACGACACTATGAATTAATGTTTTTTTCTCATAATACAACAACTTACTACTAATAAGGACATGCATGATTATCATAATATTATACCTTACTTGATAATATTGCCATACCATAATTATATTCCATTACATATTCAAAATCTACATCACATCACAACAGTATCATCATCACACCCATCTTTCCATCCATAACCTACCTTTTTGATTCTATTATTCCATTCAAATTGTACAAGCACTACCTACATAATATTCTTGCTCTTTATGTACATCCATACATACCAAATTACTACATTCCAAGTATGAAAAAATAGTTAATACCAATTTTAGACTTGTTATGTTAGTTCAGTCACATTTGACTCGGATTGTATTCAAGGTATGCAAATCATTCCAGACTTTTTCTCTAAAAGCATTTACCATTCATTTTTGTAAAAATCTTTTTACTTTTGTGCCATGAAACATTACCAAAGAAGTCCAGGTTAGTTTTTGGCTTCGGGTTCACTTTTTCTTCTTCATTCTTGGCTTGTTTGCCCTCCTTTGCCCTTTAAACACTAATACTTGAGTCTAAAGTACAAGCAATGCATGTACAAAATGCTGAACAGAAGAGATTCAAGAAGAGATTTAAACCAAAGCTAGAGAGAGAGAGGTTTAAATCTTCGTTTTGCTTTTGCTTTTACTACAGTGTAGTGCAGTCAAAGTCAATGCATCTTTTCTAAATTCAGCTTGTAGGATAATGTATAGATTTTTTTCTAAACTAGAGGATAGTTGATGATGGAAAAACTTATGTAGAGACTTTTATGTAACATTCTCACTCACTACTACAATGCATTTATTTATTTTTGCATGTACATTATTAGTAAAAAGTATCATCTGACTTAACTACAAGGATTAAATAGTATTTAGTTCCAATACTACCTCAGCCAGTGGGAGATGAACAGTTGAGCAATTTGCAGTTTTAAATTAGTATATATACAGAAAGTGGAAAGGAAAAATCCACTTGGAAATTACACAGATTTTAAACATTTTTCTCTGCCTTTGCCATCACACCAACCTACTCATCTTGAGTACGAATGTACTACTACTGGCTCAACTTTTATTTTAAAAAAGTCTTCAACTAAACCTAAACCTGTTAATTTATTTAATGCTTATCAGTTGTATCGACTTTCTTCGTCAGTTTGGGTTTTTTTTGTGGAATTACCATTGAAATTTAAGTCCGTCTAAGTAATAGTAATAATATCAGACTAAATCGGTGGTGTCAGATCGGATGATTTTTTAATGACAAAAAAGACGCATTATATAAACTCGCAATATAATTCCGCTCTTAAAAAATAAAAAAATAAGAACTTGCTATGTATATCTATATACTATGAATGGGCAGCTTGCCATCATGATAATTCTCAGAACTGAAACTAAAACGAGTGTATGCATTATGAATGAGATGGGTTATGGTTATGGTTATGCAATGTTCAAGAGGTATGGAAATCTTTTGGAATAGATATTCTTACGATATTAAGAACCCTGAAATAAGTAACGCATTATCGATATGATTTTAATGCATTATAGTAATCTATAATGATTTTGGAAAAATTTCAAGGGTTTTTCCTTTTTTTCAGTCTTGTCATATTTTTTTCCGTTTCCGGAAAGAGATAGTTGTGTTTGATGTGAGTTGTGTTGTGGATGTTGAATATGAATGGTAATAATATTATTAGTATGGTGGTGGTGGGGGTTGTTGGATGGAATAATGGAACATACTAAAAAGCTGTAGTGGTACACACTACTATTTACTACTACTTCACCAAATCATATCATATCAGATAGAATGATTAAACGGTCTATTCTTCTTATGACTTTCTCTAGCTGGCAGAAGTGGATGATGGAGGGGATCGTGAAAGAATAGAGAATCGGCTGAGGAATCTGGGTGAGTAACCAAAAAAACCGAAATAACACACATCTCCATAAGTAACGCTGTGTGCACTACTTTCTAGTGTAGTAAACTACGCATATGCATTTACTATAGTTTTGAGTCTAGATGAGAAAAAAAGGAGATAAATTTACTCTAAAGATTCTCAGGTGTGTTAAGACAAGATAGTTAAGATGAGGATGGAGAATCTTTTTGGTTTTTGTAGACTCTATTCTCGTCTGAAAAGCAATGAAAGTAGTAGTCAAGTTAGGAATAAAACATCCCAGATTTGCATCACACAAAGAAAAAGGAAACTGTTTCGGCAAATAGTACATTCTTTTTTTCAACATTAGCTAGATTACAATAAAAAACTAGGTACAGAATATTGTGCACCCTTTGGGTACCATGCGTAACTCGTATTTTGAATTTCGTATTTATTTAGTTTCTGAAAATTAGCTCTGGACAGATCTGGAATTTTAAATACAATGAACAAGTAGGTAAAGGTTTTTCGAAAGAGTTTTGATTTTTCGAACACTTTGTATCATGTTATTTATAACTTATTTTCAATGCATTTTGCTATAATTACCAAAACCAATAAAATGTGCACATGCATCATGTTCGAATCCTTGAAATTTTAAAAGATTGAGATATTGAAAGACGAATACTGATACTCGAGAGTAAGTTAGACACTTGTACAGAAATATCTTTGATGATGATGATATGATAACGCAAACAACATCAAAGACTCCATAGATACGCATATACCTACTTCTTTATCTACCTTACTTAAATTTATAGCTAAACTTCTCAAAAGAACTTGCTGATAGATTTAAGAACTTGCATAACAAGACTTGGCATGTATTTTTTAAGCCTATAAGTTATCACTATAAGGGAATATAGATTCGAGTCAGTATTACAGGAAAATTTAGATCTTTTCAAGAGACTAAGGTGTGTTTCATTTCTGTTCTGAATTGAATAGATAAATCTTCAAAAAAGAATGAAGAGAGAAAGTAAAATTGGTATAAGATAGAAAGAAATAGCTTTGGAAGAGTGATAGATAGCGTATAAATACACTTTACATAAATCATGTGCTAGACTTTTTTATGTCAGATCTGAGAGTTAAGAGCCTAAAGCAAATTACAAAGTATATAACTTTTTAGTTACTTTACTTGTCAAGTAACAAGTAAAATATCTAAAAAGTATTATTTCTGCTAATCTAAAGTTTTGACTTCTTTTAATGGGCTTTATTATGTGAAAACCTCAAATATATTTTTAGAAAGCCTATAATTTGTGTGAACTTTATGAAAGAATTTCATTGAATAATATGAGTTTATTAGAAAAGTCTTTTTTTAGTTTAAATTTTAAAATTATTCATAATAAAATAAACGGGTAAAATAATGTAAACAGATCCTATTCAATCAGGTTTTCTTATTAATTTCTGAAAATGCAGTGGTTACTTGTTCATGTATGACTTAGACCGAATTCGTTTTTACATCGTGTTTTGTACGAAATTGAAATCTCATGCATAAATATTTTCGTTAGTTTGAAATTTGTTGTCAGTTTCAATATTGTTCTATAATTCTATAGTCTATAAACTTCACTTGTAGCTTTAAAATCGGTTCCGAAGTTTTTTAAGCTTTTCGAACGGATTTGCGTACACGACTCAAAGCTATTTTATCTTCCTACTCTTGATAAATGGTTTTGAAGAGAACCCACACTGACTTGATTAGGTTAGAAGGTCTTTTTGTAGAGGAAATAAACTAGAATATAAAAGAAAATAAATAGCAATATATTTCCAACTAAATTGAATAGATTGAAGGATGGTGTGTGTGTAAATGTGAGAAGAGTGTGTAAAAGTTTGTACTCTTCTATATTTTATAGTTTGTTTTTCTCCATATAGAGTCATTAGGGACCCTTGTCAGAATATAAATTGGCTAATCTAATGTCTACGCAAAGAAATAAAAGTATCCATTTTAGGAAGGCTTATAGCAATTTTGTATTACAGAGATCTTTGTCAGATTTAAACCAAACTGACAATATAATGTTTTGTGAAGAAAATACATAATTGATTTGAAGAGACACAAGTCATTTTTATGAAAATGTTAAATGCTAAATTATGTAATCTCATGATGAAATCACATTTGTGGACTATATTCAGAGCAAAAATGGCAAATATCTGATATTTCATATAAAAACCAGAGTAAAAAGACACCGTCGTCAGGGAGTTCTGTCTTATTTATTGTATAGTTTATTGTAGCACGTACGAGTACAATTTAGTTAGTCATTTTCATTGTCCAAACTCGACTTTAAAATCTCGTCTACTATGCTCATGTCCGTAATTGGTCACTCACTCATTTATTCAATTTACATGACAATTACTTTCAAAAAGCCGAGAGACAAAACTACTTTAGTACATTGTTTAAAATTGACTCCTACTTAAATTGCGAGAAGCAGACTAGTAGACGTACTGGCAAGGTCAAGTGGCAAACTGTTCATACTATGTAGCTGTGCTAAGTGCTAATGCTAAAGGATTATGTAATGACATATTTATATATTTCTTTTGTAATAATGCATGTTGTTTTTGGCTAATCCCGATTTGATTGTATTAAGAAGTAATGGAAGATGAATACGGCACGCCATAATAATAAAGTACAATTCCATTCAGACTTAATCATGAAACGATAAAAGGCATCGTTGTCAGTCATTCGCATTTAAAACTCGAGACTAGCCCCATTATTGTCTGTCTGTTGAGAAAACTTTAATAAGAATAATGTTTCCCTTTACCTACGTCATTATGGTTTATCTCTGGTGTCTGTATTTTAAGGCCTATAT
>JAQGAA010003346.1:0-11026 GCA_034696425.1 Isotoma viridis
TTTGGTCACTTTCTCCACACACACTTTGGTCACTTTCACTGGTCAAGTGACCTTTGGTCACTTTCTCCACACACACTCTGGTCACTTTCACTGGCACTTTGGCCACTTTCACCTTGGTCACTTTTACCGGATACCGATTTTTCCATCAACTATTCAGACTCAATGCAAAGAAACGGCTTTGTTTTTTTTTCAAAATAAGACAAGTCAATTTGGAAACAAAAGTTCCACTTTCCACTATGGTCCTACTTTCTTGGTGAAGTTGGATTCTTTTACACAAGAAATGTGCACTGCTTGCTTATATTTTCGTTGCTTCAATTTCACAGGAAGCCTAATAAATTGACTTGGATTCATCCTACTCAATTCAATTTTGCACTCCTCTCAGTTATCTCTGCATAAAAAGATGTCATGTAAGCATTTGGCACCAATTTATTGTCAGCCAAATTTACATTACATTGTTGATTAATAAGTTAATATCATGGTTGTGTTGAGTAGCTATTTAAAGGTTTAAGAATAAAATTATTACATTAAAGCTAGTTGCATGATCTAATCATTTCAACCATTTTTGAGTTTGAATACATAACATTTATTTCTTGAACTATTTGTGTTTTGCTTTATTTAGAGTTTAAAACACTTTCTGTGGACGTTGATGGTGTCGGTAAAGTAAACAGATAATCAATTAATTTTTGCTACAACTAAATTCAACAGTATGAAACACTATAAAAAATGAGTTTTGGCATTAAATTTCTTCATCATCTTTCCTGTTTTGGTTCAAGATTGACGCTGCGTCAATAGCAGATACGTATGTGTTATCCCTTTCTGATGAACTGTCTTTTTTTGTGTCCACAAAACGCTCACTAGGTCTTAGTGAGTAGAAGAGATCAAAGAAATATTGACGAAGATGAGTAAAGGTTGGTCTTTGATCTGGCTCTTCTTCCCAACATCCAGTGATTCTCCAATATCTAATTAACCATGAAAAATTAGGATGGGAGGAATTTATCGAAAAAGTAAAAAAAACAGCTGATAATAAAGATGTGCATTTTTTTTGAAAGAATACGCTCCACAAAATAACTTATTGAACGGAGGTATGATAAGCTTTTTGTAATCATAAAATTCGTGAAAGTAGAATTGTTTTATTACTTATTTAAGCAATGAAAACCTGAATGTTAAATATTAGGCGGCATTGATGAAGCTGCCCTATAACATTGTGTTTCTTTCTTCCTCAAGTTTCATAGGATCTTTTCGATTGCACGTTTTGTTAATTACACTTAATGAAATATTTACTTTTGTCCACTATTGAGCGAAGATTAGCCTCTCAAAGATCAATCGAAATATAATGTTCTCATTGAAATGATCTCATTGCTCAATGATATTTTTGTGATGAATATCAATATCTTCAAAAAGTTACCATTCAAATGTGACAAAAGTAATCTGAATGAGCTACAAAAAATTGAAGACCTGTGGTGGAATTTCTTAGTTTTGTACTCCGAACGCAGATAAAGGTGTACTCTGATCGTGACTCAGTACCCCCTGCATAAGATTGTGGTACCCCCTGCTTTCGAATTCATTTCGTTCACTTAAACATGTAATGTCCTTTCTAAAAAAGTCGTAATATTCCCAGAAATCCGAAACGTACTTCGGACTCTTTCTAAAAAAGTCGTCATGTTCACGGAAATCCGAAATGTACTCCGGAAGCTTTCTAAAAAAAGTCGTAATTTTCATAGAAATCTAAAATGTACTCCGGAATACGGAACGCTTCTAAAAATAAGTCGCAACGTTGAACGTTCGCAGAAATCTGAATGTACTCTGGATCTTTTTAAAAAAAAATTGTCATGTAACGTACACGGCATTAGGTATATGTACTCCGAAAAAATTTAGGGCTCGCAGTACGTATGTCCCTCCGGAGTATACATGAGAGACCCATAGTCGCCACGGAAATTTGAAAAAATTGGGGAAAAAGGAGAATTTACAGGAAAAAATTTAAAAATTGGGAAAAAACGATAATTTCGGGGGGAAAAATTAGGGGTCGGAGTACATTTCTCCTCCCGGATTGCACATGAGAGACCTAAAGGCACCGCGGTAATTTAAAAAATTAGGAAACAAGGATAATTTCGGGGAAAAAATTAGGGGCCGGAGTACATTTGGCCTCCCGGAGTACACATGAAAGACCTATAGTCGACACGGAAATTTTATAAATAGGAAAAAAGGATAATTTTGGGGGGAAAATTAGGGGTCGGAGTACATTTTCGTCACCGGAGTACACATGGGATAACTATAGTTTCCACAAAAAATGGTCATGTTTACAGAAATCTGAAATTTGCTCCGGGCCTTTTTTTAGAAAAAGTGGTCATGTTCAGGGAAATCCGAAATGTACTCCGGGCCTTTTTATAAAAAAGTCGTCATATTCACGGAAATCCAAAATGTACTCCTGGCACTTTCTAAAAAAGTCGTCATATTCACGGAAATCCGAATTGTACTCCAAAACCGGTCTAAAAAAGTCGTCATGTTCACAGAAATCCGAAATGTACTCCGGATCCTAAATCCTAGACCAGGGGTATTAACACAAAATTAGGGCGTACTTCAAAAATAAGGAGGGGGCACCAGCGTAAATGTACTCCAGGGGTCAAAGTGTACTCAAACCGGCGTTTCCGCGTTCCAAAAGAAATTCCACCACTGTTGACGACGAATGCACCTTACATTTCCGGAGTTGAATACTTAGGTTTTCCCATTCTCGTTCCAGTTGACAAGCGGTTTTCAAATTCTTTGTTCCAAGTTTCATTTGAGAACGGGACATTTCCAAGTGAAAATATTTCCCAGAGAGTTACCCCGTAACTCCAAACGTCGGTTTCTTTTGAGAACGTAAATGTTATTAAAGATTCTGGAGCCATCCACCTCCACGGCAAAGGACACTGAAGAGTTAAAACGTTTTTTGAATTAAAAAATTGACAAAAATTATTATACTTTTTAAACTTTTCAACCAACTTTTGTTCTTTTGACATAGTTATTACACTGATATAACTGTCGACTCAGCCCAAAATCGGATATTTTTGCAACCAGTTTATTATTTAATAAAACGTTCCTGGTGGCCAAGTCTGCATGTATTATCTGAAATCATAATTTAGGTTTGCATTTAAATATTTTGAATAATATTTGATAATTTAATAAATAATGCTCACAGATTTGCTTGCCAAATACTCCATCCCTTTTGCAATTTCTAAAGCCCATTTAATTAAATCTATTGTCGTAATTCCCGAATACGTATCTTGTTGCTCACTTTGAAGCAATTCCCTTAAATATTGAAATTTATTTTGTAAATTTATATTTATAAAAGTCATAGCTCAATAATACATTGCTTTGGGTACAGATTAATCAATTGATGCTCATCCAGCAAATTTGTAAAATCAAATCGGTTCTCTTTCAAATAACATTGTAGGCTTCCGATTTCACATATTTCCATTAAGATATAAATGCAACCTGTATCATGATTTGAGTAAATAACATTCATACTTAATTATTTGTGAAATAATGCACAAAGATTTTTCTTGTAAGTATAAACTAATGTTTTCATACGATGTCTGATGTCTCGTGTATTAACTCCCACTAAATGCGAAACATTTTCATGTTTTCCAATGTAAATAAGAATTTTAACTTCTGAGAGTAAAGTCTTGAACAGTGTGACATCTGCTGAAGGTTTTGCAATTTTCACCGCTACTTTTTTCATCTGAGACATAAGAGTCCCTTTAATTACGTACGAGAACTCTCCTGATCCAAGGACATTAGAGTAATCTTTAAAAAATGTTGGTTTAATTCAGTTTTATTCCTAAAAATATTCTTGTTTTAAACAGAAGAATGCATGTATTGTAGGCGATTTGTATTGGCTTACCAAATTTGATATCATCCAAATCTATTTCATAACTTGTGTCGTAAGGCAAGTTATTAAGCGCCTCTGTGGTCTGACTTTTGGCATTAAAACCTTCTGGTTTACCGTTGAAAAATTCATCGACTTCGGAGTCTGTCATAGATCGCAACAAGCGCTATCAAAAGATTCGGGTTTTATAAAAGTTTTATTTGCGGTAAAAAATATGTAAGTCATTGTCTATTTCATTGTAAAAAACCTGCGAGTTCCTGTACTTTCGTAAAATTATACCAAGCGCCAAAAGAAGAATAAAAACAAGTAACCCAAATATTATACCGAAGGTCCAAATTGAATTTGAAATTGGTTCATCTGTATTAAAATTTCAAAATCAAAATTTCATGAAAAGCATTGCAGCATTTAAAACTTTTCTTAGCGAAATTCATATGTTTATTATCCAAAACAATAGTTTTTAACCATAGAAGGCTTAATTAACTCATCAAAATCAATTACATCTCAAAAAAATGATGATTTTAAGGGGTTTTGGGATACATGTGTCTTACTGATCAAAATTACTAAATAACTTTGTTCCACGTTATTTTTACCAAGGTTTTATGTGTACAGCACTCATAATAAATAACCAAAACTTACCTTGTACGTCAACTTCGAAAGAGAAGCTATCCTGTCCAACTGAATTTTTGACTTCACATGCATATGTTCCTGAGAATGATTTGTTTGGCGATGAAAAGTCAAGAAAGCTTTCACCATACGCCCCAAAAGAAATCGTTAGCCCTGGGCTATTCTCAATTAACTAGAAAATTGGAAGTAAAAATAATTACAGGAAGCGTTTTTCACCCTTATTTGCCACCCTAAATGTTAAAGTGACAGGAAGACACACAATTTGGCTTTTATTAATACAAACAACTAAACGCAGCGTTATTTAGCTTTTGACAAATTATGTAAGCAAAAAATCAAACCATTCCGTTCCTGAACCATTTATACACAGGCGGTGGGACACCGTTAGCTAAGCAACCCAATTTTCGATCCTGCTCTCCATCAATAAATATTTCTTTGTTTCTTATTGGTCTTTTTATTTCTGGCTTCGACAAATCTAAAACAAATCGTTTTGCAAACCAAATTGATAAAAGAACATGAATTGATTTTGTTGAAAATCTTACGCTTGACTATTAAGGGCTTGTGAGCATAAAAAGTATCACTTGAATTCCACCATGTCGCGTGACAAAAGATACCAATGACATCAATTGTTAAATTTAATTTAATCTTTCCAATGTTGATGAGGCTGGTTTTCAAGGGATGGTTAATACCAATACCGCCTATTAAGTATGCTTTTGGAAGCCTAACATTACTTTTGTTTGCATACTCAAGCTCAAAGACCAATATGTCAGGAAATAAATATTCCACAGCTAAGCAAAAAAATGTTGATGTGTTATTCGTATAAAGAACAGAATCAATTTCGTCAAGCTTGACAAGTGCAGTAGTTGGTGCATCTCTCCAATCAAAATCTAAAACAAATTAATTATACTTGAAATAAAGGTTGGAGCCTTACTGCAATGTGCTAAAAGTTTTTTTAAAATAGGCATAAATCTCCAATTGCGATTATGCACCGTTTAATTTTTTATAAATGAATAATATAATATTGGTAAAATTGAACAACAGTAGCTAAGCTTTGCAATGCAAATTGAATAAAATAAAATGTGTACACTTTCGATTGTCCAGAGCTGTAAAAAATTGCCAGTAACTCTTCAATCCTTTTGTTTCAACACATTCAATTAAACCATGGCCATACGGATATAAAAATTTATCACAAAAGCTGTGTGATGTCGGTCCAAATCTCCAATCTTTACATTCTAGTAATTTTATTCCTTCAATTAAGCCAAGGTTATTGTTGTCACACATCCTTTTGTCTTCGAAGCACAATTTCTTAAATTCACACAGACTTGGTTCAGTACATAAAACCATGGAAGAGGATTTTTTATTAGTGCTGCTGCTAGGAACACACTCAAGGAGACTGTCTTTATTATTAATTTGTAATACAGGAGGCTCTATTCATAAAAAAATTAATTCATATTTAATTGATGTTAGTGTCGTATAGAGACCCTGATTTTAAACTATTCGTTCGGTTGCAAAAGATAAATTCTTTTATAAATACACAGAGATAACTCTTAGTAAACTGATTTCTGAATGCGTTAAATTAGTTACAAACCTATAATCATAATTCATTGATGACATAGTTAAGTGAAGAATAAAAAAATGTATTCCAATCTTACGAAAGTTTATTTACTCGATATCTTACCGTGGGTATCATATTGTAATAAATAAATAAATAAATCTATTCCATCATCTATATTCAGGCATTTTTCTTTGTCGACGTTGGATATGTTTGATACATAGTAAAACATGTGAAACCTCGTTAATTACAAACCGCATTCAAAAATATTATGATCACTATATTAATTTTGATAATTCATGAACATGAAATTCACTCTTGCGGACAATTACTTTTCGGACTAGATATCCCTAGAAGCTAAAACAAATGCTTGAATGTGAAAAATAGAATCAATCTTTGTTGGACGGCTACTCTGGTACCACTTGCAGAACGCTTTACGTGACGAAAATATATTATCAGTTCAGCCTTCAGCCACGTGTATTCCTTCAAAAACTAAATATTATGATATATTTCATTTTAAGAGCTAAGAGTTTCATTGTAAACATTTTGATTTCATGAGAGGAAAGCAAAATAACTTTTCAAGGCTTTTTACTTTTCGTTCAACCGTGTCATCTTTGACAATTTATCATGATTTATAGATATTTCTGAAAGCAGAAAAGCATAAAAGTACTGTTTAAGTAAATCCGCCCAAACGTTTCTGGTTTCAAATTGTTTTGAATTTTGAAGCATTGTATTTTACAGTTTAACTATTACATATCCAAGTCTAAGCAACCGCTTTAAATAGTGTATACAAAAACTACTCTCGAAAGAACTAACGAAATCAAAGTTGGTATAATATAAACTCAAACATTAAATTCCAAAAATTATCAATTGAATGACTTATGAAACGCATTGACAGATGTTTTTGTTTATGATGATAACAAACGTTACTAACATGTATTTTCTAGATTATTGAATAACAAAAGATTTTACCATTGTATGATATAGCGATACGCCAGATTCTTAAATCCATTGCTACATTTTTACAATCCACATAGCAGAATTGGCTGGATGACGAAGTAATTCTCAAAATTTTTTCATTCGTTGTGTTTCGCAGCCAGGAAAACATCGCATTGCCATGACGTTCGTTGACTTCCATATCAACAGGGCCACTCAGGGACGAGCAATTTAACGTTATGGATTCGTTCAGCATTAGTATCGCCTTATATTGCAAGATTGGGGAATCCGGCCCCCGAATCGGTGTTTTTCTTTTATATATGTATTCAAAGTCTAAATGAATGGAAAAATTGACATTTTAATCCACGATGCTCGAATGAAATGTAATCATATAGCTTTTTACCAACAGAACGGGAAGATTTGAAATAGCTGAATTTAAATGCTTGTACAACAACGTTATCTTGTATTATCCCTTTTCTTCTAAGCCATTCACTATAGTACGTAGCATTGCAAGTAAATGTTCCTTCCACTTCACCTGGCAGAATGAATCCTTTAACTGGGTTAAATGTTGCATCTGTAACTTCTTCCATCTTCCCCTAAAAAGTGAAATAAAGTTTAAATTTAATTTGCGATTTTCATATTTGCTGCTTGTAGACTTATTTGATCATTTATTATTTATTATTTGCCTTGATATGGCCAGCATACTTAAAAATTATTTAAACGTCTTCTATCCTTTCTCATTCATCTTCGTAAATAACGTTATTTTTAGTTTGCTCACAAAAAGCTTAAATCATACTTTTTTTAAAAGTGTAGCTGTTATTCACCCCCCAAAATTGTTAATTCTAATTAGCATAATAAAGCGTGGAATCCATAATTTAAAGTTTTTCCCTAACGACATCCTCCAAAAAAAGCGTTTTGCAGAAACAACCTCACAAAAAACCATTTTGCCAAAACAACTTCAAAAGTGTTGAAATAACGACTACAGCCAAACGGACCCCGAATCGCCAAAAATATAGTTGATTTGATCATGAAAATCAACTCTCGGAGGGTATAACACACTTGTTTAACACTATTTCTTACATCATGTTGTTTTTTGTAAAGTTTTACTGCGTCCCGGGGGTCAAAAATTGGACAAGGAACCACATTTGAATTAATAACTCGCACAAGCTGACCTGAATTGACAAAGGCCCGGTCGTTAGTTAATACTGTAAAAGATGTAAAAAAAGTGGTTAGACCTTTGCTTTGTTATACAAGAATTTAATAATAAAGGTGTCTTAAATTTACAACACTTAAAATTAGAATAAAATCTATAGGATTTTATTCTTAAGCACATTATATATCCATCGGAACATTTGATACTACACCCTAATTATTTTAAAACTTCAGAAATGGGAATATAAAAATTGACTGCTAAAAGGGGCCATTAAAGGGTAAAAATTACTCAAACTAGGAAGTCAGCCGCTCATTTTTTTTAAATTTCTCTTTTAATTGTTTACTAGTAAAATAGTGATAGAGATCTAAGTTCGGAGTGTCTAATGTGCAGTCCCTAATATCCGTAACCTGCATGTAGGTCAAGCATACAAAGTTATTACCGTTTGAATACTCCTCATTGCCAGTAGACGCCAAGTCAAAGGTAGATTGTAGCATTAAATTTCTGTCAACGCTTAGACATGCAATTGTGACACTTGCCTGTATTGGAGTGGTTATATTGCCAATGATCATTTTTAAGAGATGAACTTGTTGGACAATATGTGGCTTGAATATTTTTATACTTTCCATTGGGCGCTGTAAACAGTTGAATAGTTGTCAAAATGCTACATTAGTTGTAAAATATATTTTTGAGGATGGCCACTGGTTATGACTTTGTGGGAGTTCTGATTGGTCCAATCTTTATTTGTTACGTAAGGTACAGTGCCTAGAGACTAATAATGGCTTAGTAATAGTGCCTTTTATATTAATGGCTTTACAGTCTGAAAGTTTACAGAAAGGAATCTTCCTTTCTGATTTCCACCCAACGACATAAAAACTACATTTCAGTCACTAAATAATTTTGAAAAAGAGTTATCACTAATCAATATATAACGTCACTTTACTTAAAATACTAATTAATAATCAATGACACCAATTAAAATAAATCTTCCGTCTTATTATAAAAAGGTATCTGTAACAGAAATTTCGAAACTAAAGTGTTCCGACGATTTAGAATTTTTATTTTAATCAAAGTTTTTGGTATAAGTTACTTTTTGCAAAAGGTTTATACATAATTGATTTTGAGTACATATTTCAATATGCTTTTAATTAGATGCAGTTTATAATTTTTAGAGCATTTTAATGAAAATTCTTTATATCATACAAAATACTGTCAAATGTCAAAATTGCTTAATCTTACAATATATCCAGTAACAGTCCAAGAAATTGGATACTGGGCTGCGCATTCCAAGGTTACATAACCTTGGAAAGGTAGATAACCTCCGCCATAGGTAAGGTTCTTGTGACCATCAGTAACCAATAGACGTGGAGCGATAAGTGAGGACGTAATAGCCAACCCGAGCCTAAAATTGCTGCAAGTTAATGCTAAAATAAACCACTCCAATAATTCCATTTTAATAATTTAAATCTGTCGTTCTAGATCAATTTTGGTTATAGCTGTAACTGGAAATTTCTCAGTGCTTACAAAACCCTGTCTTTCAGTTTACAGCGCAATAGGTTACGACCAAACTGTAATTTTAAGTAATTGTTAATAATTTCTCAATCAAAAATGAGCTGAAAGGTTTCAATTATCCTTTTTAACTGAAAAAAAGTTCTTAAACTGTTTATTTTTTAATTTTCGATTTAATAGATTACTTAGTCCTGAACTAACCCGAGCTTGGAGAAAAAATAAACTTACTTTTACTCCGTATTATCTAAATCATAACCGCTAGAATTGATAAGCAGCTTCATCAGAAACCACTAAAATTATCATAATTAAAATATAAATTATTTTGTTGCACTAAAGAGTACATTAAAAAAGTATTTTAATTTCAACAATAATTTTAAATGACTGAAAACAAAACAAACCATGACAAATGGATACACAAAAGTGTTGTAAAAAGTGGTGAACGTTTTTGAAAGTTTTTTAAAAAGTTGAAGTTTTTTAAAATTAAAAATAGGTTTTTTAAAGTTAAAATTTAAAGGTACAAATATACATCAGAGAACATTATGGGCTGTTCAATGACACCTCATTTGCCTATATTGCAATTAATTAAGACCCTGACGGTCATGACATGACCTTTGAAAGTGGTCCTAGGGACCCTAAATTTCAAACATGTCTGAGATAAAGCCCTCAAAACGTTTTTACCGAATCTGGAGTGAATTAGACACTTGGTTTGAAATTTATTAAGACCACAGACCGACTAACAGACCAATTGGTTATAAAAACTATTATCAAATATATTCTAAATTAGCCAAATAAAATAAGGTGCCCTTTCTGATTGAGAAAATAACATACTTTCTCATTTAAATTCAACATTTCTCGTTCTTCATTGGTCGTTAAATGGAACAAAGCTAGAAAAGCTGTCTCCAATTGGTATTGGACAGTGTACTTTAGTAAAATTGTTTCAAAGCTATCAGGAAAGAATAATCCCTCGTAACCATAAATTTACTCGATTGATAAAATAAAATCGATACACAAATATCCTAAAATACATGTGCAACCTAAAACCTAGTTTTTGCTATAATGTAAAAGAAAAAAGCTGTATTATGGCAACAATTTATTACACTATCCATTTTCAAACTGCTATAACAATTTAAAAACCAATTATTATGGGTGAAACCCATTATGTGAACGCTAATGGTGTATGTCTGTGAATTTGTATAAGGATTAATAACTTTCCATAGGGTTAATCAATTCACTTGAAACTTTGTACACAGTTCTTATGTACCCTAGTTCAGAAATGTTTCAAATTTGGGGTCGATTGGACCACCTTCAAGGGTCATGACTGTGTAGGTTTCAAATGTATAGCAATATAGGCAAGTGGGGTATTAGAAACTTTGCGCATTGACGCTAATTTTAG
>JAQGAA010003347.1:0-11025 GCA_034696425.1 Isotoma viridis
CAAATAGAATGCTGGTTGTAATTTATAAAATCTGTCTTTGTCAAAGAACTCCACTTTGATTGCAAAAAAGGCATTTAAATTTATAAAAAAATGACGTTATTCGTAAAAAGTATAATCAATCAACAATGTGTGCTTTGGCATCTTTATGTGGTCGGCCTCGCTCTCTGATATGAATGTACTTGGCTTAAGGGCTTATTGCAAACTATGTCTTTGTTGGCAATCTGTCTCAAAATCCGGGTCTTCTCGCGTTTTGAAGTACCTAGTTTGATACTATCGGTATGCTTTGGTTTTGAAGGTTATTTTCGAAATTTACACTAAATCGTTTGAAATGCACGTTGGTGGGGCATTTTTTATAGACAAGGTTGTCATTTTTTTGTTAAAACAATTTCTCGTCTAGTAATACTTTTTTTATTAGAAAGCTTCTTTCACAGTTCAAAAAGAGATATTCAATAATAACATAATTAGTTGGTAAAAATGGGATTTTGTCAAAAATATATTGCTTAATATACACTTTTTTACCTTATTGAATTGTTATTTTGGTTAATGTTTTACCAAAGAAAGATCAATGACTACTTAATGAAAGATCACCCAGGTGGAATGTGAGATTATTATATTTATCTATCCTCAATTAGACAAGATATTTATAAATCTCTTTGCTAATTAATCAGACTAAACGTTTACTAGTGTCATTACTAGGAATAGTATGAGACATTTTGAAAATACATATAAATAAAACAGCAAGGTTTAAGACAAAATAGTTGTTGAAAGCAATTATGTTAAAAATCAACCAAAATTCAATAATTCTTTAAGGGTCATATGTTGATTTAAGACACAGGTCTACAAAAGCCATATTCAATAATTTGTTCAGGGTCGTATCATTAATTCTCAACCACGATTAAATAGAGTCCTTTTTCTTTATATTATGTGTACATTTTTCATATTATAATGGATGTTAACTGGCAAAAAATAACGTTTCAATTGATTATGCGTTGACGATACGTAAGATTGAGTGCATTATTGTTTTAATATACTCGTCTACTAAATCTCAATCAAATATTGTTAAAACTTTCCTATAAATATGCTGAAAAACGAAACCATTCGTTATTATTCAGTAGACATTGCCCAGTGATACATCATAAAGTGCTTCACAAGTTACAATTAAAATACAAGTGTGCAATAACCGAAAGGAACGCTAGTAATACAAATTCCAGAGATAAGCCTGACATATTGACGTAAGTAGTACATATTAGTACACATTATCATGTTTCATGATGCTATATAAACTAATAATATATTAATTTGCTAAATCAATGAGTCATGGTCAGGGAATATTTCATTAATCATAATAAAAATACTTATTATGCTAATGAATGTATAATGAATAACTAGTTTCCAATCGTGCTCTCGTATTGACAACGCCGTGCTGATTATGTTTCACTAAATATTATTATCAAATTACATACATATAATAATAAACTGCTATGCTAGTTTCTGATTCCTTGATAATACACACATATATATACATATATATTGCAAGATGTTCTAAATTTCTGGACGTATTCACATAAATTGACTTTTATGTGTTTTGGTTTTAACAATGTTTAAGAGCAGATATTTTTCTAACATTAAATGATACAACAATGAGTATAATAATACTTTCAGGCTGTGTTTACTGTTGCTATAATAGCAATTGCTATTATAACATTCTAAATAAGTTTAAATAGCCTTTTAGAAATTCCAAAAACATACTATGTTGCTATATTTTTCCTAGTTGAGGCTCGCTAGTAACCACGTTTCTTATGGTAACATATAGTACCTAGGTATATATTCGGGGGTATCCGTCAAAACTTTAGACATGGTTGTACTGTCCATACGGCTTGATATATAAACCTGAAACCTATTATAAAAAAAAAAATTGTCAAATATGTTGTTAATTTGCAGATAGGTGGTCAAAAGTCGAAATTTTCAAATCAATCACTCTTAACAATTGATGTGTAATTTTCAAAACGCAAAGCCCAATAGGCACTTGATAACTTGTCTAGTACACCAAATTACTTTTTCAAAAGGCAATTTAATTCTACATCGAATAGAAAAATAATTAATGCAAAATGTCAAAAAACCGTTGAGATATTTGAGTGGTATTTTAAGTGGAATCACTTTTGATCTGATTGTCTACAAAGGGTGATATGCGCTATAGAAACTAATCTAAAGACTAATAACAGTTTTAGGGTATGGAAAATTATATTTATTTGGTTTCATGCACTGCTTTATTGTTGCCCTGCCTTAGAAATTATTAGACTAATAGTTTGAATGTTTAGAGTTAGTGCATAGTGCTGTCTTACCTTTCCGATAGAAATACTTTAAACTAATAGCACGATTGAAAGTAATAAAAGTGAGTTTATATATCTGTGATTAGGTACATATTTATAAGCACAATAAACTAAATGTGGTTATAACGCGTCGCATGCAGCTTTTAGATTAGATGCAAATGCTGTTCTTGACAATTTGAAGTTTGAAGACTTCTATGGAAAATTAACGAAATTTAATCAATCTGCCTTAGAAGTTTGTTTTAAAATTTACTTTTTAATCCAATCGATGATGCATTACACATACGTTAGGCAATTTGTATTGAATTTACAAAATGGTCACACACATTCGCAGTATATATAAATGTATTAATTCTCTAATATTGAATGTGTATATAAAAAAAAATAGAGAATACGCTTTAATTATATAGTAGGTAAATTATTTATAGTACTCATCCTGAATTTGTAAAAATTCTAGATGAGTCAATTGCTCAAAAGAACGAAACAAGAGTTATTTCCTCGACATCATTTAATTTACTTGTAATAACAAACTGATTCCTGCCTCACCGCCGCCAAAAATTGAGGAAATAATATACTTCAAGTTTCATACAGACACATTTAAATGTGTATTAGCTACTCGGAAAAATTACGTCGGCTAAAATCCAGTCATTTGAAAATATTATTGCATGTCTCGTTTTGAGTTCAGACCTTTCACGAAACTTAGGAAAACCTTAGCCGAAGAAAAAATATGCCCATGTACATAATCAAAATATATACTTCGTATCCAGCAAAATAAACCCAACTTTTAGTGCGGTGCGCAAAAAAATTAAGCATTCGTCCTCAATAGTAAATACAACTTCATTTCCATATTAACAAAATATTGGTAAACTAATGAATCAGTCAAAGTTAATCCACAATTAATTAGGTACGCCTTAGTAAAATAATCGCTCTTATTTATACAAATTGAGTTTGAAAAACGAACCGTAATCCATGGTCCTGAAAGCTCAACAAAAATAAACACTTCCCAGCTCAATTGCAAATAACTTTCGACGACGGAATGGGTACAAACATTCTAACAAATGGAGGTTATTATTGAAATTAAAAGAATGCGTCGTGTCAAGAGGACCCGCATTACAATTAGAGGTAATGGTACTAACCTCATTCAATATTACCGTTATTTGCAAGTTTGAAGTGTTTTTGACTTATGGTTTAATAAAGTACTGTTGAGTAACATATACTTCTATTACTCTTACTACGAAAACTGGTATGAAATCGTTATAAAAGCTTAGTGATTTGTCTAACATAAAATTTTTGATTGTACTTCAACTCATTTTTTGGCGGCAGTGATACAGTAATCCGTTTGTAATTACAAGTAAGTTAATTTTTATCGAGAAAAATAACTCGCGTTTCGTTCTTTTAAGGTAATTGACTTACCTATGATCTTTTTCTTTTAATATCTTTGTTTATTAATCCTTATAATAGCTAAAGCAGAAATTTAGCTGTTATAGCAAGTATGCTATTATAGCAACACAACATATGCTGTTTAATATTTTTGATTTAAACCATAAATCAAAGATCTTTGGTCAACTTGAGAGTTGGCGAGATTATTAAAACTTGATGATGATGATGATGATATGTATTTCAATTGGGAAGCAGCGTCAGTTTAATCCCTAATAATTCATTAAACCAGCACTCATTCTTCATCTTTATATCATTCTTTTCGTTTTATTAAATCAGCAATAAAATATTAATCAACATTACTTGACAAGATAGGAAACACTTGAACAATCAACATGGAGTCCGGCCAGGTAAATAGTCAAATTCATATGTAAGCGTAATAAATGTTGGCTTATATGTTTTTAAACTAGTTTTAAAATTGGAGAGATTAAACTCAAAAGTGCATGGTGTAATTAAATACCTCTAAACCGATATTACAGGAGGAAGTTCTTGTAAAGTTAAGGGAAACAGATAACAATGATATTTTAAGAAGACATTTAGAGGTGCTACCAGATACGGAGCTAGATGGGGTTTCGGAACTTGTAAAAAAAGCTGAAAAACGAAGAAAAATAAGGAATGAATTTGAAAAGGACTATGTCAAAGACGACAATGAAAAGCGAAGGAAACTAAACGAAGTTGATGAGCCTACAACTGAAGGTATGTCTGTGCCAGGGAAATTTAAACCAGTACCGGCGAAACCTGTGCCAGTGCCAGTGAAACCTGTGCCAGTGCCAGTGAAACCTGTGCCAGTGCCATGGAAACCTGTGCCAGTGCCAGGAAAACCTGTGCCAGTGCCAGATAAACCTGTGTCAGTGCCAGGGAAACCTGTGCCAGTGCCAGGGAAACCTGTGCCAGTGCCAGGGAAACCTGTGCCAGTGCTAGGGAAGCCAGTGCCAGGGAAACCTTTGTCAGTGCCAGCTTCAGTTGAAGAAGGAGGATGGTATTCGAGATATGGAACATATCAAATAATTAGCCTTGATGTTGAGAAGGTAAAAATTCTAATGTAGTATAGTACAACAACATAGTAACAATAACAAAAAAAAAACACTGATGATAGAACAACATCATTTTGCTCTCTTTATGTTTTGTTCAAGGTTGAGATGTATCCTGATAAATACAAAACTTCGAAAAAGTATATTCATAAAGCAGGATCTGTCGCTGTGGTGGATTTTAATGGTAAACTCATCTATAATGCGTTAATCCGAAGAGAAAAAGGAAGCTACCGATATAATCCTAACTCGAAAAACGGATTTACAGTCACTTCATTACAATGTAAGTCGGCTCAGGCAATCGAAGTTGTGCAGAAGAAACTCAAGGAATTGTTTGCAGGAAAGCTAATTATTGGTTGTGCAATGGCAAATGACTTCGACTCGCTTGATATTCCTTTTAGTGATTATTCAGATAACTGTTTTGATCTTCAGTGGCACTTCTTTTCTACTAAATCAAGCACTAGAGGAAAAACAATAATAGAACGCTTCAGTCTGAAAAACATGTGTAAGCGATACCTGAATAAAGATATTCATCATGAAGGAAACAATCATGAAGCCGCAATGGATGCAATTTACACGATGGCAGTTTTTCGGGATGTTTATTTAAAGTTGAAACCTAACCCATCAAATAAAATTTCCACTATTCCTTGTGAATAATTAGTCATTATATGATGTCGTTTACATTTAAACCTTGTTTGTTCTAAAAGTTCCATTCTTTTCGTCACTTCCGCTTCATCACTTTCCATTACTTTCGTGATTCGAATTTGTTTGCAAACTTGTGGCCATAACAGATTCTGACGCCTCTGAATTTATGTCGGGGCTCACTAGCAATGTAACCACAGCCCTACTGTCAATATAGTTTTTATCTTGACTGTTTCTTATTTCAACTTCCACCGTGATTCCTTCTTCGTCCATGATTTCTTCTTAAATTAAAATATAATTATTTGAGTTTTTGCAACTTAAAACTACAAAATCAAAGCTTTCGTGAAAATATTGATCATCAAATTGTTCTTACCAACATGAATTCCTAGTTCAACTACCTCCTTCTGATCATATTTTTGACTGCCCAGTATGTCAACTTGTGCTCTTATCTGGTCATGGCTCGTTGTGGTTTGTGGTCGAATGTGAAATAAGATGAGGTGTTCCTAAAATAATAAATTATGTAAGAGTAAGAGTTTTAAAATGTGTCGTCTGTCGTGCCAGTGTCAGAGTAAGCTGTGCAAGTGCTGATAAAGGCACACAAAACAATACATAATAAAATTTAAGATTCCAAAAGTGAAATACTATTACTATTTTGTATTTACAATTGCCTTGCGTTAAACCGTTTGGAGTAAAGTTTAATTGCGCTTATGTTAGATTTGGTTGATTTATATTTTGTAATAATGCCAGAGTGTATTTGTAAACTTTTAAAATTCAATGTTTGTAATTTCTCGAGAAACCAACTAAAATACACCGTTAACATTAATTCATTACGTGTGTGTGGTGTGACGGAATGGTGTTTCAGTGTTTATTTGAATTTCCTATTTCATATTCCCTTCAACAAGTCAATTTAGCAACAAAGCATAGCAATTAAGCTATTAAAGCGAACAACATATTCAATTTTGGGCTATTTTAGAGAAATAAGCTGTTTTAACTTAACACATCCATTATATTATAAAACCGCAATTTAGCTATTACAGCCAGCATGTTATTACAGTGACGACATTCAATGCTTTTTGATTTTTTGGAGTACACTCTTTCAGGGCAATATAACATCAAAACACAAATCATGTCAATTCTGATTACTTTTCACCTTAACATTTTATTTAAAAACTGTTTAGCTATACAATAAAAAAAATAATCATTGTGCTGTATGACAGATACATGCATGCTATTAAGTATTTTTATAACAGCCATCTTATAATTTGGCCATTAAAAAATCTATTTTTAACGATACGTCAATTTATATCAATATGTCCTGAATTTTAGATAGAACATCTTACTACATATTCCAGGATCGTTGCGGCAGATGTTTCATAATGAGTACTCAACGACAAACCTTATTGTCTAGTCATACAAACAATGATCCACACATTATATCTGGTGGTAACGGTATTGACCGTGATGTAAGCTAAACAAAACATATTATTAAGATTCCTAAAAAAACAATACTAACATAATATTGATTTAAAAAATTCAATTTTATCAAATGTCAAAATCAGAAACCAAAAGCCTACCAAAAACATTCATTGATGTCGGAGAAGCCAAGTCCAAAGACGCACCTGGAAAATAATTCTACCAGACGTAACAAACCAATTCCTTCCGGGATCATTATTGATGGAAAATGTTAGTCCAATTTTAAATACATATTTTACATTAAGTTTTTTAGGACATACTTAACTTTCACTGAACTTAAAAACCGAGAATCACTATTTATTACAGATCAAATTATAAACCACATTGAAAGCGGCGGCTTTGGAGATGTTTACAAAGTTAAATCCGTTGGAGGGTACGTTTTTTATCTCATTTTGCAGTAGACGGGTGACTATAACGACCAATATAAAACCAAATATATTTTTTGGCATATGCTCCGGTATTCGGACTTGTTTTAGTGTAATACATATTATAACGCCTCATTTTAATGGTATCGAACAACTGATGTTACAGTCGCAGTTGAATTTTACTTTCTCTCATTTTTCACCACGATCAATTTATTTTTTTTAAATTTGAATTTACAATGTGTAACTCACTACATGAGTTATATTGTGGCTGTAATTGCACAAGGCATAGTCGGTACACTGTATATATTTGGTTTAAATTATTTTATAAACGTTTAGGAATCAAGAATAATTATGGTCAGTAATTAGGTATTGCACTTTCAATGCATGAATAGATACATACATTATTGTCACTCAAGTAAGTTATTTTTAGCTTCTTGTATAGACACAATGTATTCATACAGTCGCTTTTTAAACATATGGTAGATTGTAGGAACTTTTAGACCTTCAGGTATTTCTAACCATAACTTAAAGGCATTTTTAAATTGAATTGAATTGGATGAGTAAGTATTGACCTATAAAATAAAATGCTGATTAGATCTAGCAGTCTTAACATCAAACATGTTATTTATAAGATATTCATAAACATATATGCGAGATAAACAATTTCCAATAAAGTGATTTATAAAGCCTTTTTAATGACTTCAAGTTGACATTTTGATTTATGGATAAGCCATTTTAGATTTTCAGTATAATCATCGGTTATTAAAACATTGTATCGTCTACGAAGTATGTATCTGGCAGACCTGTTTAGAATTTTACGAATTATTTTATAATTATTTTTGGATAATTATCAAATCCATTCATTTTTCCTGCTCTTTGACCGAAGTTTTCAACATTTTATGATACAAGTTCAAAACAAATTGAAAAACAAGAACAAGAAAACCTAATCCTCATTAAAAAAACATAGGAACAACATTTACGCAATGAAAATTACAAAGTTGAAGAACACCAATGGTACCGCATCCTCAGTTTTAAGAGAAATTGATATTTTGCAGTATATGGGAAACATCAAAAACGAAAACCAATGGTAACCTTCTTATTATTATTGAACATGTAATGTTCAAATTTTCATTTTTATTTTTTGTTTGTCTTTAAAATAAATAGCTTGATAGTTAAACTTATTGAACTCATCTCATGTTATAAATGGATGTGTATTGTTTACGATCTTTTGGGACCCTCGCTGCGCTCCTTTTTGGTGAGTCCCATACCCATTAGCTAAATTATGTAACACTTTGTTGTATTTTTCAAACCGTACATTTTTTTGTTCGTTTACATACAGAGAAAAAATAAGGGACATGCACTTCAAATAACACGACTTCGTGCAATAACGTCCCAGTTAGTCCTAGCAGTAAATTTCCTACATGTAAATGGAGTGATCCATAACGACATTAAGCCAGATAATATTTGTTTTTTATACGGCGATTATTTGGATGACAATGAACCAAACATGAATGATATGAACTGTCCGCACATACGTCTTATTGACTTTGGAAGTGCTGTTTTTAACCACGATCGAAACAAAATATATGCTACAACTAGTTCCTATCGATCTCTGGACTTGGATTTTGGATACAGTTGTACTTTTGAATCTGACGTCTGGTCAATTGGGTGTACGATTTTTGAATTATACACAAGACAATTTCTAATTCACCGTCGTCCTAACATCATACACAAATGCTACCTGCTTGAAAGGATTCTTGGTCAACGGGTTCCCTTGGAGTAAATACGTCACATATTTTAGAACTGAAATACACATACTATTTTGCCACTTAATATTGCAATTTGTACCAATCTATCTTAAATTTGAATAGGATGGGAAAGAAATCTAATCTTCCATGTTTTGACGAGTTGGGTAAGCTCAAGGACATAAGTAGCCTTGTATTGTATAAACTTCGAGTTTTAAACAAATCAAAGCCCCTGAATGTGAGTTTTCTAATTTTTTGTTTTATTTCAAATGTTTTTAGTTTGTGTTGTATTTTGTCTGTACTAATAAATTTGTTAGGGTCAAATGTATAGATGTCAATACATATGTTATAGGAATACAAGGAGATACATGATGATGCGGACACGGATAATCTCTTTGACTTGTTACACAAGATGCTTCAAATTAACATGCACCAACGAATCAGCACAGATAATATATTAAAACATAACTTCTTTGGTGTCAATCCTTTAAATAATGACGTGTCTTTGAACAACTACAATTCCAAGCTTAATCTAAAACAAAAACGAATCCAATGATTTTTTTCACAAAATACATCCTTTATTTATTTGATTTCAGAATGAATTATGAAATATACTTATTCGGCAGACACAGTCCATGAATTCTCGTTAATTTAAAAATATTTTGGAACCAACAACAGTTTATGAATAAGATCGATTAAAGTACATTACATTCATTTGTATCTTAATATGTGTCGTTGAAATTAATACCATAAACCCCATACCCATTTATTCAGTTAGTAATATAATATTATGTTGTGTTTATTATTTGACGATTATGCGCCTTGGTCTTTACAAAAATCATATTTCTCTATGTCAATCGATATGTCAACATTTTCCATTGGCCTTCCGCCATACCATACCACCACCTTATATACACTAACTGAAGCTTTTTGACATCAACAATATTTTTGCCCTGAGACGGCTTATGTATATAATATGTCCGTCAATCTCTGTTTGTCTGTCAACGCTTGAACCAATTTGAACGAAATATCGCAATTTCATTTGGTAAACTTAGGCACGGAGTCCAAAAATGGGCAGTATTGGTCAATTAGTTGATAATTGACGGACACAATCTCGAATTGAAAATTTTGAAAAATAAGCCTCGAAAAAAAATCTCAAATGACAAAAATACTGTGGTTTTTTTGAGCTTCTCGTATTCCCCTAAACACTATTCATTTTCATCCTTTGATCAGAATGGAGGTTTATTTGTTCACAATGGGAAAGTCGACACACCTTTTAAACTTTTAAATCAAATAATTCCGAATTCCTCAAGATTGGCAAACCCCTATCTACGTATTTTGAAAAAAAAGCTCATCATTATATTATATAAGGTTGTGCTAGATGAAATCAAATACCTAGGACCAATAATCTAATTAATGTAAGCTAGATAAATTTCAGAGGATGAGAATAGGGATACTAGTTTAAAGTTAGGAAATGTGTTGACAAAAATATTTTTTGACACCATTTAAAAAAAAAAAACTATTTTTCACAATCTTTTTGCCATTGGTCAATTACATTGTGTTGGTTACATTAAGATTGCTGACGTTTTAAAAAATTGGTCACTTAAATATTTTACACTTGAAGTGGGTATCCCACCGTACATACCCCACCGCACCATGCATGATGCATACCCCACCACAACCCTACTGTACATACCCTACCGCACCCTACACACCCCACCGCACCGGCACATATCCCACCATACATCCAAACACCTTTCATACCCTACAAATTAAATAACATACCCTTACCCTTCATACTATACAACTTTCCTACCCTATACCGTACATAATCTCTTATAGTGTTCATATTGACATATCATAATCTGACAAACATTTGGAAAATTTCTGAAGTTGCTTAAGTGGAGCAGAAAGTAGATCGAAGAAAAATAAACTCTCCTAAGTACAGATGTAAAAAAGTAGCGAAAGCGATTGCTATATTGAATATATATATCTATGGATCTCTATA
>JAQGAA010003348.1:0-11024 GCA_034696425.1 Isotoma viridis
TATGCTATTTAATTAAAACTTACTACTGCTATTTATTATATACTCGTTAACTAAACTATAACCTTTACTTGTACATAAAGTTCAGCTCAATAAAAATGTAGTTGCATCTCTTGAATGTATTTTTAAATCGTAAATGGACTTTTTTAAAGAAATTGCATGCTTTATACAAGATTGCGATTGGCATTGGAATAATTTTATGGAGCAAACGCATAATATTATGGGATTGAATGAAGCTGAGTCATTAAAATTCCTAATCCACTCTGGAGAGGAGTTATTTCAGAATTCCAGACAATTAAATTAATTAGACAATTAGAATTACTTGAGGCCAGTTTAACTTTAATAATGAAGGCTTTGAAATTCAACAATTAGATTGTATATTACTATTATATAAATGGTTAGGGAAACGTTTATCCGATTTTACTCCTCAAGATGCCAATAGTAGTGAGAAATTATGAGGTGCGGGGACAGGAGTAAAAAATAGCTAAAAGTGTAATATTCGATCTTTTTTAATGGAATAAAAAGTGGTTCTCTTAAAGGAATAGTATTATTTTCTATGTAAATACAATTAGGTATAGAATTTAACTTGCAGTTTTACTATTCAACCTTAATATGCATTTACTAGCCTGTTTGTTCTTTTAGTATTAGCTTAAGTACTCTCTGGCTATAAATCTTATTAGTCGACCCATGCCTTCCCTGGACACATAGGCCAGTTAGAACCAATATAGAGAACGATCTGAAATAGTTGATCAGATTTGCACCCGTCATAATTACCTCTAATAAAAGTATTGTCACTTTTTTTAGATTTGCATTTAATTAATTAGAAACATATGTCAAGAATTTAAAATAAAATAAAATATTAGCGATGATTGATTTGCCTAACTTTTAGACTCGGTCTTAAGACGTTTATTTACTCAGCATATTATAAGCCTACGAATCCAAAAATTCATAATTAACAAATTTAGTTTTCATTCATTCCATCAGTCCTGTCCTGAGTGATTACCCTGCAAAGGGATAATAGTTAGCAAACTTAGGGCAAATTTATTCACCTTCAGATACTTTTAAACCTGAACTTATAACTTCCATATCTAATGTCATATAACAATATAACTGTAATAAATACCCAAACAATCTAAAGTATAGCACAGGGACTGTGTAATAAAGTATTCACCAAAAGTATTAAAAATGTGTTAACTAAAAATGGGCAAGGATCTACATTACTCTTTAACCATTTCGTATTGCATGTCTATTCTAGTAATAAATCTAAATGTTCCTTTGTTATAACTTTGTACCCACTTTCTACGTACTTATTAGCTAAAACATTCAAATTACTTTTACAAGTTACACTTACAATAAAAATCACAAGTACCAAGTAAAAACATAAAGTGTGTATTATTTCAATTCAAAAACTCTTGGCACTTAAAAGCAATATGGACACTTTTAATTAGCTCTGATATTAAAACACATCTTTTGCCAATTAACAGATTCGTACATGAGAATTAACTGAGAATTTTTTTCTTTCTTTTGAATACGAATTCTATAAACAAAAGACACCCATAATAAATAATGCACTTATTTAATAACATTATGTATTCTTATGCTAATATACCATATATGCTATGACATGGTTCATTCATATCATAATTAATTGTAACAATTGAGAACTTAATGACGATCAAGCAATACTGTCAAAATATTCACAGCGGTGGAAAAATGTAAACCAGTTCAAACTGGTTGGGCACATAGAACTAAGTGCCTTTTACCAGGTATCATATGCCAATCAAGTCATTATCTGTCTACGAACCAATGTGTCTACATTATGAGAGAGAGAATGTCTTGCAAAAATAATAGTATTACTATTATTTTGTTATGTGACCTATCGAAAATTAAACAAAAAAAAATTCAATGAACAGGGTGTAGTCCCAAGTAAGTCTATTTTAATTTCTTGATTTTTTTAGACTCTTTCAGCTTCCCTTTTCAATACTTCAGTTCAGTTTAGATACGTAATGTAGGTAGCAATAATAGCAGTAACATATTATAACTGTCAAAAGTGTTGACTACATTTATGGCTTCTGTTTCCTAAAAACTACTACATAAATAGTTCATCTATTTAAACATTAGCAGAAACATTAGCAGTAGTAGTAGCAAAAGCATTAGTGGTCCACCCATAGTAATAATACAAATCGTAATTTTTTTCTGCTATTTGTTTGTAAGAGAAATGAAGTTAATTTAGTTTAAACTGGTGGTGGTGGTAGTAGTATGTGTCAAGACAAGAGTAGACTGTTTTTAATTGTAATTTTTCGGCATTTTTCCAAGTTCCAGTTTGTTACTTTTTTTAATTGCAATTATACTTGGTTCAAAGATTCACTGATTTATTATTTACGACAAGTTATTAAGTTACACACAAATTGTAACGGGGAATCTGGGAAGACATTATAATTAAAACTGTTACAAATTATACAATAAAATAAAATAGACATTTAAAGATTCATTGTAAGGTTGGACAGTCTAGTGTGACTCTGGTAATTTAATAAATTACTTGGTGTGTATGCATCCAAGAATTTGATGCAAGATTCAACATTTTTTACTATTATTATGGAAATGACATATTATTCTGTATCGGTGCTGTATACTCTGTACTATGACCATTTTAAGACATTCACTTTCAAAATTCAATACCATCACTCAGTACTTTTAAAGGTTATTTGTTTCCTATGCACAATCTTAGAATCTTTCTGACTTTCAGCCAATGTATATATTCCTAATATTAAAATAAAATAAAAGCATTCTTTCTTATTTAGTGTTGCATTCACACACACACGCTTAGTATTAGGTATAGTTGAGCCAAACTTGTCTATTAACATTCTGAAATGCATTATGTAGTAAAAAGACAATTTTGCATGTATAGATAAAAAAACTTATAAAATTTGCAGTCAGTCTAGTCAGTGTCGATATAACTTTAGATATTAAATGTGTGTGTGTTCTGCCCTCATTGAGAATTATACTTACTGCAATCAATGCAATATCAGTTATTAAAAGCGAAGCAAATCGTGCAATATTAAAGGTAGTTATCTATATCATAATGTTTATAAATAAAAACGTGTGTTAACTCCACTTTTTACAGTTTTCTGCTATATGTAGTATAGTTAAGGAAATGATCAAGCTTAAATATGAATGAAATTGCTTTATTGTAAAAGTAGTAGTAAATACAAACAATGCTTATAGTAAGACCAACTATTTAATAGCAATTTTACAATCTTTCTTGTATATCTTTCATCTTGTGAGAGAATTTTTAATAAGAGAGATATCACCTTTCCGCGGAAACGGTTTCGAGATCGAGACTATAAATGGGCTGTTTAAAAATAATAAAATTATATTTATTTATTTATGAGACAGGGAGATGTAGTCAGTAGGCCAAATGATACATATATTTTATATTACACACTGTGTATTTTAACTTTTGATAAGAGACCGGAATAAAAATGGAAAGTGAGTAAGGAAAAAATTAAAAGCATCCGATGTAGACTTATCTTAATTGTAATTTGTAATTAAAAAAAGAGTTTTACATTTAAGTCTAGAATGTAAAAAGGCATGCCACAGGGAATAAGTGACTGGTTTATAATAATTAAAAGATTTATAATATAGCTTGTCAAAGTGAGACACGCTTGATTACTATTTTTATTCAATATCACTCAAACGCATCTTTTTCTGACTTATAGGTAATTATAAAGTTAGAAACCCTTTAGTACAAATAACTCATTCTCTTATCAAAGTAATTAAAAATACTTCGAGTAATAAAACTATTCTCCATTTCCATTTTTAAAACAACTCTAAGGGAAAGTACTTCTCCTACTAGATTCTATTTATTATAAATATAATTTTAATATTTCTTTTGCTTTAGATTGAAATCACACTCAAGTCAAATGTCAAGATAGCTCCTATTCGCTAAGATTAACGAAGGTAATGTATTCAAAAAGATAACTAATTACTAAACAATTATTTCGAAAACTACACTGGCATTATCCTCATCCTATATACGCTAAACATTATAAACAATAAAAAATAATAAAAACAGAAACAATTAACATAAAAAACTAAATTTTTTCCACCCAACAGAACTAATTTACTAAAAAAGTATCGACATCGACCTCCATCGAATAAATTAGAATGGTAGTAAGGTAAGTAGTAGTAGTGGTTTGTGCACAATTCCCATTTAAACTGCATGTAATGCGGTATTTCTTTTTTTTAACTTAATTCTTTTTTGTTCTTCCTATTTCATATCATTTTGTATCATTAATTCATTCTCTTACCCCTTTTTTCTCTTCAGGATTGCACTCTTTTTTATATAAATTACCTACAGACTAAATTAACTTACAACTGAAAAGCAGTGTTTACAAGAATGTGTATTATTTCAGTCCTGTTATTTCATTTCAATGAGCAATAGCAATAATAACAATAATAATATTATGTGTGCTTGCCGATGATGATCATGATGACGATGATGTTCATGGTAATAAATAATATAATGTAATTTCATTCATGTAAAGATACTATTAATGTTATCCCATTAACATGCTAAGTAAAATTAGCAAACCTAAGTACGAATTTGAGGGAGTAGTGTACAATATATAATGATATACATTATTATTATTATTACTATTATGTAGTTGTTTCTACTAACTGAACTCAAGTTTGTTTTTTGTGGACAGAAAACTGCATAAGACTTTGAGTGTGTATATTATAAAAAGTAACAAGTTTAAACACTATCTAAAAAATCTTTTACATTGAAACATTACATTACCCCTACTACTATTACTAACTTTAAAAGCAGCAGCACTGTAAACTTTTTTTTACAACAATAGCATTCTAACTGAAACAATCATTTATTTAGTAGTAGTGCTATTTTATAATAAATACACAATAGCTATTAGTTAAATTACATTAGTTTAGGTAACGTAACAGAGTAGAATGCATCTAGATCTAACTAACTAAAAGGACGAAACATCCTTAACTCTAAAGCAATATCATCATCATCATTTCCATTCCCATCCTCATCATCTTCCATTATTATCATCATCATAAGCTCTACTTTGTTCATTTACAATTTAGGCTTTCAGAGCACAACACCATAATCATAATCATCATCATCACCCAAAAATCATCTTAACAATCGGTGGGTTTTGTTTCTGTTATTATTATTAAATCTTTTACGTGAAATGATTGTCCTGTTGTTTTTGTAATCATTTTTCTAAAGAAGGATTAGTTAACAATTATTATTTGTATTTTTGACAAGATGAACGTACATAATACAGCTAATAATGTGTAATAAGTGTCCAATTAAGTTTATAAGAAAGCTGAAACTCGTAATCATTTAAGAGTACCAATTATCTGCACCACTTGACAAATTATATGAATCAAGTGGTGGTAGTAGTGGTGGTATGTTCTATGTACACAGTATAATCTTAACAAATGCATTAATAATACTATCGTCTCACTTTGGGTTAACTTAGTTTGAGTTTAATAAGGGTTTGGCCTTAAACTTTTACTCGCGTGTTTATCATATACACACAATATTATATACAGAGAGAGAGAGACCGGCCTACCTGTCAGAGTTTTTATTTTGAAATCTTCATTGTTAATTGTTTTTTTAAACGTGTTATAATAAATGGATTAAGAATAAAAAGTGTAATTGAAATGGGTTTTCAAATTTTCTTATTGTAATGTGCAAGAATTGTGTTGTAGGTGTTGAATTTTGAATTCAGAGTTTTAGTTTACTCTTTAAACCTGAGTTTGTAATTGTGTCTGTGAGTGTCTTGCATTCAATAAGAATTTTTATTGTGGTTCTTGTGACGGTGAAATTTATTGTCAAGGAGCTTCTCTAAAAAATAACTTGTGGGTGGATTTGTAGTCAAAATTTTGTCTCAATTTTTGTTTTGGGTCATTTAAAGAAACACCGTGAAAATAGTCTGTATGTGTGGAATTGTGATACAATTATTTTAAAATCTTTGTCTGTGATTTGTTCAGTTTTTGACTACTTTTTTTGATATTGAAAAAAGTTTTTTGATAGTGAAAAAAGTTGTAATTGTTGTAAAAAGTATGCCGAGTGAAAATTGCGGATATCAATAATTTAAAAAGAATTATTGTAAAAATTCTCCTCAATTTATAAATAAGGTATGTATTTTTTTTAAAGAAATTTTAGATTCTAAAAAAACTTCTATAAAGTAAGAACCGGTATAACTAATCATGCTTGTCATCGGCACGTGCATTAAGATTGATTATTCTTTGGTAATACGATATATGATGATGAGATAGTAAATTACTCTTTGTCACGAAGCATCTCCTGCTGTACCAAACCTTAGTCAACTTAGTAATTCGCTGTCACATCTATTACACATCATTTATGTATTGTAATATACCATATAATATAATATAAACGTTATTTCCAAGTAGAATGATGACATTTGTATAAATCACTGAAACTGCAAATTGACAACAGAGACAAAAAAGCCTCTTTTTACATTTATTGAAAACACCGTCAAAACCCTGATCATGTCCTTCCAATCCATACTTTTTATTATACAAAACCCCAAAGAGCAAAGCCATATAATAATACAATTCTTTGAAGTTTTAGTGGAAAACATGCATAAAAAAATACCGCAGGTAAAATTGGTTCCAATCATAACAAGATCAAAGCGATGAGTCGATTGTCGATACAGAATCAAACCCTCGAATATTATTTCTAGCAATAACCAAAATAAATGTAATAATCCCAATCCCTGTGTACCTATAGTTGATAAACCAAAAGAAAAACCAAAAAAAAATTCAGTGTCAACTCCCTTTGTTCCGTGTATTTTGTTCCGCTTCATCAAAGTTAATCTTCTGAGGGTTCTGAGTCACAAGTTTTGACTCAAAGTCTCACACAAATATCTCTATCTCATTTTTCTTTGTATTCCCCTCTGGGAAAAAAAATTTGCACAAGCAAATCTTCAAACACTTGAAATGTTATTATGTCAGATTTGATTGTGTGTGTAGGTAGACTGTAAGAAATTGGTATGGATGATGGTACAAAGAATACAGTGGTATAGTGATACTACTGGTATTTGTAGTGTCATTTGCAGCATTTTGTGGTGTCACCTTGATCTGTAAATCACATCGAGATCAAAATACGATAGACAATACGAATTTTCAAGTCATAAGCTGTAAAATCTCTAGAAACCTGTGAAACCTTATACATTTCTTTGTTATTGTATTTCTAAAAAGAATATCTATTTTTAAATCGCCTATCCTCTATGATAAGGCTAAGATTTAAGATTTATGTAAAAAAAAAATACAATTCAGAATTGAGTCAGGTATACGAAGTGGAGAAAATAATGTTTTTAAAATTGACTATTTTTTCTCATAAATCTACTCAAGTTAGTTTTAACTACTGTTACAACTTGCGGCTTAAAGTTTCTCAAAGATAACAAGCGTAGTGTGGATTGGTTTAGTTTAGGTTACCTACAAGGAAATTCATTTACCCATACCACATCTAAATCATATAAATGATAATATATAATATATAATATAATAGATAATATATTTAAATCAAATTAAATTCATTAGGGTTTTTGGAGTCGTTGGAATTGGTTTTGGGTTTTTAGAAAGCTCTGTGCTTGTTATGGACTAAAAATTATCCAGTGTCAAAGTCAAAGTCAATGAATCTAAAATAAAACTCTGAATCGATTTCAATCTTTACTTGTGCAAGGGAATTATACTTTCTATCACACGGTTTAAATACCTTTTTACAAATGTTTTTAACTCCCACTGACACTACAGAATTTTTTTACACAGTGTGAAAACTGTTGACACTTGTTTTAATACATAAAATAATTTTATTATTATGTGAACAAGTATACACACTGCAAGTTGTTGTTATCCATGCAAAAGTTTACAGTTTAGTTGGTTTACCCACGAGGATTTATCTGAGACAGGAAACCGCACAAGTTGCAAACTTTGTTCTTCAGAGAATTTGTGCGTGATTTTCAGATTTATTGGTAACAATTTAACCAGAATCCTTTGGAACTTTGGAATTTACTTCTTAAACCGTGCTTAGATAATAATTAATGACAATTCAAACCTTCTAAATAACAAGAAAGAATGAATGCGGTGAGAAGAGACGTTTCGTAAGAAAGGAGCATTATTATTGTAAAAGTAAACTATTTGGTATGTATTTTTTTCCTTAGGGATTTTTTCTCATTCTTGTAACTTGTAACTTTATGGTTACACAAAGCTATAAAAACGGTACATTTGTGTCAATTTGAGGTAAAATCATTAAATTCTTTAGTGAATTTGATACATTTTTTTTAGACAAGGGTTGACAGATCAGCTAACGATTGAATTAAATTACTTTGTAAATATGTTTTACCAAAGGGAGCAAAAAATAGTCACACATTAGTTGAATTTTTGGCTGTATTTTATTATGATAATAAGGAGTAGTGCAAAAGGTCACACATTAGTTGAATTGCTTTCCGTAAGTATTAATTTAATCTTAGGTATTAGGTTGATTTTAAGTAGATGGTGAGTTGGTTTACCCAACGTACCAAATTTGATTCATTTTTTTTGTTTTGGTTGAAAAATAACAAGGGATTCAATTTCCTTTTGATGAATGGGATTAGTTGACTGATTTGAGAAGGTCAGAGAAGGATTTAGTGACACTATTTTATCTCCTGAAGCAACTATCTAAGTTGTAAGAAGTAAATAAATATGATATCTTGTATATTGTAAAAGACAATGTTGAACACGAATGACACAGTGTTATCTAATCTTGTTTTCTCCTCCTTGAACTTTTAATCTTATGCATTTATTTTGTGAGTATTGTAATATTTGATGTTATTCTGTTCGTTATCAAGTTGCATTACAATTTCTAGAGAGAGTATTTTGTTGTATGATGAGACATAGGGGGAGGACAGTATTGAAGCTGATAAGAACTTGTTGGATGTTAAACATGTAATTTTATGCAGAACAGGAGAATTATTATTACAAGCTGCTATATTATATTGCTAGGAGCGTTTAAATTGATAATTTATAAAAAACTTTTTGAAATATTCAGCTCAGTTAGTTTAGTCTTATCTGTTAAAGATGATTAATTTGATAGCCAGCGTCTGTGTCTAAAGAATAATGTGGCTATGAAATAATTAGACTGATTAGAATGAGTTAGACTAAACAATAAATGTTCTTATAAAAAACTGCCCCACGGGGGTTCATCACATTTAATTTGGAGACAGGACGACCAAACACACCATAATGTGTGAAATTAAGAGCGTTATGTACAGTTTTTAAAGAAAGGGATTTGTTAGAGGGTGCATTTGTATCAAAGTTTATAAAACTACTTAAATCAGTCATCATTAGATTCGTTAAGAAATATATTTTTGAACTGAATTGCAAAGTTAATACTAAAATACAACACTTCGTGTATTTAATTTCATGGGAATTATCTAAGCTGAATAAACTGTTTTTTCTGGTGTAATATTAAAGGTAGTTGTTTCTCTCTCTAGCCTTACTTCTGCTGCAGTTGGAGTGCTTCAACTTCAAATTTTTTTAAAGATTAAGTTCGGTCCTCATCCTAAAACAATAACCCTGTCTCAATAATTTTGTTCTAATTTTGTTGTTATTTTTGGAGACCCTGAACTTTGAGAATATTCTTCTAATTATTTAAGAACTGTGAATCATACTGATAAACCAACTAAGCTCACAAAATCTAAGTACGCTTACCAATTTCAGTATAATATGGTCCATGAGTAGCTACGACGGATTTTATAATATGTTATGACTATAGTTTAATCAGTAAATTAAAAGTAAATTATTTATCTATTCCACAACTCAAAATCAGACACGTATTAGACTATACGCATTAGACGAAAAGTCAATAGACAAAGTACATTAGACAAATTGACTCATGATTCAACTCAGACAATGTTTATTTGAAGTATAATCCATGAACGAGGTAATCTATTTAGTCCAAACAGAAGTCAGTTCTTAAATAATCTCCAATTTTGTATATTTAGCCAAAAACGACTACATAAACTACAAACACTTGCAATACAAAATGATAAAAATTGTAACAACAATAGAATAAAACCTAAAATCAGAGAAATCATCAAACTTTAAAATTGCGTCTCAGTGATAGGAAAAATTTACACTTTGAGAGAAATAATTGGTTCCTTTTGTAATAAATTGTCTTTATTGAACAAATAACTTCCAAGAAAACTTTTTTGAGCAATGATGACAATCCTCACAATTCATTTTATTGAATCAAATTCAAACCTCAAATACGAAAAGTTGTCCTCATATAAATAAATAAATATCCGCTCTTACGAAATCATTTCATCCTTAATTCTGCTACAAATACTAAAATTGATATTCTCTAGAGAGGAAATGATTGACAGATATAAAATACACTTTCATACCATCAGTCAGCATTGAGCAGCATAGTATCCATATCACACTTCAAAAGCTGACGTGTTGAGGAAGAAAAGAATACTGAATTGTATAGACTGACACAAATCGAGTAAAAGAATCTGTCTAACAACTACAACTTCTTGTGTCTATTACGATTCACTTAAGTAATATTATCTACTATCAAAGATCTATCTTGCCTCTCTACCTATTCGTTATAGAATCAGAAGCGATGTGCGTCATCAAATCCCTATTTTCCGGAAACTTATTTCCACTGAGTAAAAATAAAATATTGCTTGAAAGTTATTTTTCCATCCTGATTGGATTATGCAATATGTTGTTCAAAGTTTAAAGCAAAAAACAAAGCAAAATATATGCGGTATTACAAGTAGAGAGAATTCCAAAACTCAAACTTTATAATATGTTTAAAGTTTACTGGATGTTTAGTTTTAATGAATTTGGCCCTTCGTCAACTGAATTTCAGGGACTTTGTGATAATCGGCTCATTACATTCTTAATAACACAATATTTTTTTAATTACACTAATATTTAGCTACCCTATTTCCCCGCCCATAATACGGCCTCGGGTATAA
>JAQGAA010003349.1:0-11024 GCA_034696425.1 Isotoma viridis
TGAAGTACAATGAATACACTGAAGCAAAGAGCGCTTACAAAAATGGAGTGAACAAACAACAAAAAAGTACATTAAAATCACAAGGGACAAGGAAAAAAAATGTATTATAGTTTTGAAAATGATTTCACGAATGGAAGTTTGGTCACCATCCGTCAGAACTATATTGCCATCTTTTTTAAAGAAATCTCCGTGACCTTACCACCATCATCGTTCTGAGTCCGTAGAACAATACGAGATAGACCTGGAATATTGCACAAAAATCAATAAAATAAAACCAAAATCATTTCAAAATTTTCTAATTGTTAATTAGTTCAATTCTATTTCTATAACTTACTTGAAGTACAATGAATACACTGAAGCAAAAAATGGCAATACTCCATATGTCTACAATTCAAGAACACTTGTTGCACCTGAATACCCTTCAATAATTTTATTATTTTTTCCAAATAATAAACTGCAAACGAATTCGATAACAAAACTACTATAGGGGCTTCTCCATTTTCGTTTTCTTTTGGCAGGCCATCCTTAAAATATTTCATTTTGTTATCCAATTCGAATATCGTGGTCCAACTCGTTTCATGTCGCCATATACGATCAGAAAAATTCACTACAAGCAGGAGCAATTTCAGTTTTGGGGCTTCAGTCCTGCTTGGTATGTCGAGATCGTGGGGTAATAGCAAATCGCCACTCCAGGAAATCGTAGTTAGATTTGGCATTTCTGGCCAGTGAGCAGGTCCTCCCCAACCTTGAGTGGATATGTGCAATTCCTCAATGGAATTTCTGACAAGGTTAAGAAGCTTTGCCCACACTTCAACGCTTTCTTCCATTAGCAGATTTCTATGCACTACTAAAATAATAAATAAAAATTGTTTAGTAAATATAAAGAAGCCGCATCACTAAAAGTCATAAACTCTTCTGCGTGATATCATTTACGAAGAGCCCTGAATAATAATTAATTTTTTACCTGCACCTTGATTCTCCTTCGCATGCAAAGTCCTCACTGATGTCAACTTCTTACACACTTCCAAATCTAGTAGAATGAGTTTCCAAAGCGGGACCAACACACCATCATCAGAGCAAATACTTAGTACAGTCAACTTATCGCATGCTTTAAGAATATTCTTCATGAAAAAAGTATGCATTTTCCTGGAAAAGCGTTCGTCATCAGTGACTCCTAATTCTAATCTTGAGAGATTATTAAAATCAAAGAACATTTGTTCCAGAGTTTCCGGATCATCATTTACGCTCCTCTTAAGCGACATTAAATCCCACACGTCTTCGTTCCCCCAGTCCAATTCCTCAAAATCTGGATCGTAATTACGTACAACCGGAGTACATCGAAGCTCCACAAGACTGGAACAGACATTGAGAATGGGAATAACATTCTCAAAAGGATATTTGTGAAAAGCTAGACTGTGCACATGCTCTGAATTAGACGTAATCATTTCAACGAATTCTGGATGTGCATCTTGTTTCATGTGTCTTGTTTTGATTTCAATTTTTCCAATTAAAATTTTCGGATGCCGCGAGTCCTTCAAGAGATTTTCAACGTGTTTAAAGTAACCAGTCTCATTCAACCATCGTCCATAGCCACGTTTTGTAAAAATTCTCACAGATTCATCATCAAAGGCTTTCGAAAGCGAGCGGATATTCAGCAAATCTTGTCTCCCAAAATTTGTCAAAATCTTTGCCAAAATCTGAAAAAAATCATATAAACAATAACTAATTTAGTAAAGCTTAATTAAATCCATCACATCTGAATAGACCTTTAAGATCAAACCAAAAAAGCATGAAGAAGGGATTTTAAAAAATTACAAATTCAATCAAACCACAAATACATAAAAGGGCCAAAAAACCACTGCTACCTCCTCGTCCTCAGTCTGCAGTCATCCGTGAACTTTCGGACAATAGCCAACTTGATATGTTATATCGAATGTATTTTTGGGTGGAGGTCAAAGGTCACTAACTATCCCATCCCTGAGGGCTAAGGGTCAGTGGCCTGGGTCAATTGACCCCAATTTCGAACTTAGTCTGAGAATATGTACCAAATTCAAAATCAATCTGTAAAAGCTACGGACGGAGACACAGACAGAGCAACAATGACAAAAAGTTGGATCAAAAAGTTTCCAATTGTGATTAAAAAACAAACCCCATCGAGATTCTATTTCTATACTTTCTTGTTTTCCTAATCCCATTCCATAAACACATAAAATCTATTCCTAATTTTTATAATTTATATTTTAATACATAATAGTGAAAATACAAAATAGGTATTTTAAAGTACAAACCAAAGGATTCTCGAAAACCTTAGATGCAACTCCAGCGTCAGTCGTCATTTTGATAATATAGTTGAAAATGGAAAGAATTATTTACTTTATTCAGCGTTATCAGTTTAAAATATTTCTCAAATAACTGAAAAAGAAACACAGAAAATAAGAAATAACAACCGAGTGCACAAAGTGTTCAATCCACAGTCCGTCTCACAACAAGTCAGAAACAACACTAAAGAGTCAAATTGAGATTGAAGAGACCCAAGTCAGCACTAACAAAACGTTTTGTATTAATATTATGCTATGCAGTACTAGTCTAGTCTAGTTGTATACTACCATATAGTACTACTGAGTTTAGATGAAAGATGAACGGTATGGATGTTTTACAGAATTCTGTTCATAAATAACTTGAAATTATTTTACAATTTTTTTAATTATTTTTACAACAAGTTGACTTGTATTCTTTTAGACCTTGCAAATAGCTTATAGCCTATAAAGTATTATAACTAAAGTTAATAGCTTTACAGCAATTAAAACTATTCTGAGTGGAATTGACATCCACTTTCCACTGACATTAACAAGCCTTTTAACCCATTTTGTTTGTGCAAAAGCAAATGCAACATGAAGGTGTAGCTATTTATCGGAAAATGAGGGACGGAATATAAGGGACTATGAATCTGAGTTACTAGAAAAATGAAGTACTATGAAATTGTATTTGCCAAACAGCATCCTGTACAACACCTTGATTAATTAATATTAAGCCAAAAGTTGAAGTCAATTCGACAAACTGTTTTATTTTGCAACCTTGACTTTTGCCAAGGTACCAGATTACTGTTTATATCAATCCTTTCAAATTACATTTTCAGTAGGTACTTCAAACCCATGCGGCAATATATTTTAAATTCCCAAAAACCACACACTTTCTAAATTTTTATTTTATTTTTTATTTATTCAAAAATTCAAAAAGTCTTGTTAAAAATAAAAGTGTCTTTGACATTGACATTGCCATACAATTTACCTGCTTGCATTTTATTATGTGTAAAAATGCAGCTTTGTTTTTCCATTCCGAATTCCTCAAACATTTCAAATGAATAAAACTATTAAAAAATTTAAATACATATTGTTCTTAAGAGAACAAAAGAGGAAACAAATTATAAAAAGTTAATGTTTTCAATTGGAACAAAATATGATTGAAAAAATGTCTATTGCGTAACCTTCATTTTAAAGCAGTAATTTCAACTCAGATCGTGTAATAAACTCGAATAAAATTCCACCTTATAACATGCGCTGGGTCCAGTTCAGTTTATTCATACCGTTTGTAATATCAACTTTTAGCATAATTAGTAGTGGCGTGAAGGGCGGAGGAGGTAAACGTAATTAAAACTAACCAAAACTTCTTACACATTTTAATTTAAAAAAAAGTTATATTGGGTTAAAAATTGAAACTTTCAGACACCACTTCAAAAGATGAAGTCAATGATGATATTTTAGCAGTTGAATATTCAGCAAGGGCTCGTGCTACTGGAACTGGGAGAGATGTTGTAGAAAGTGTTAAAGGTCATGATGAGGGGGAAGCGATTGCTATAAGTCGCGGTAGAAAATCTGGAGACAAAGTCAACGCTATCGGAAGGGCAGTTGCAGCTACTGATTCCTTGGGATTGTTTTCACAAAATTCTGATGAAATTGGAACTGACACTACGAATGGTAACAACACTAGTGGGCGAGTTTCAGAAGATAGCCCTAGTAACAGCGGAAACATAGTGGAAGAAAGCAAAAGTGTTACTGGAAAGGTAGCGGAAGAAAGCACTAGTGTTACTGGAAAGGTAGCGGAAGAAAGCAAAAGTGTGCCTGGAAAGGTAGCGGAAGAAAGCACTAGTGTTACTGGAAAGGTAGCGGAAGAAAGCAAAAGTGTTACTGGAAAGGTAGCGGAAGAAAGCACTAGTGGTACTGGAAAGGTAGCGGAAAAAAGCACTAGTGTTACCAAAAATGTGAAGGGAGAAATCACTACAACAGTAGTAGAAGAAAGCTACGAAGTTATAGAAAGCTTTACTAATACTTCCGGAATAACTGTTGAAGAAAGTTATGTGGATGTTAGTTCTGCATCGAAAACAGATAAAGAGAGTTCAAATTCTATCAATACTTTGGGGGGAAACGTTACAGAAAGTACTAGCGCTGATAATCCTACTGGAAAAACGGTGAAAAAAAGCTCACACGTTTTAAATGTTACGAGAAAAACCTATTTAGAAAACTCAAACGGTGTTAATGCCACTAGTAAAGCAGTTTCAGAAGGTTCAAATGTTAGTATTGCTACTGGAAAAACAACAGAAGGTTCAAATACTGTGAATGCTAACGGAAGAACAGCCGAAAAAATTTCAAACGTTTTAACTGCTACCGAAAAACCCGTTTTAGAAAATTCAAACCCTGTCACTACTATCGGAAGAACAGTTTCAGAAAGTTCAATTTATATAAATGCTACTGGAACAACGTTGAAAGAAAGCTCAAATGCTGTGAATGCTATCGGAAGGACAGTTTCAGAAAGTTCAAACTCAGTTAATGTTACTACTGGAACAACTTTGAAAGAAAGTTCAAATGCTGTGAATGCTATCGGCAGAACAGTTTCAGAAAGTTCAAATTCTGTGAATGCTATTGGTAGAACAATTGCAGATAGTGGTCACGCTACTAATACCACTGGACTGACTGAACCAACTGTTCCTGAAAATGTTACTAAAAGTACGCAAAGAACAATTGCAGATAGTGGTCACGCTACTAATACCACTGGACTGACTGAACCAACTGTTCCTGAAAATGTTACTAAAAGTACGCAAAGAACAATTGCAGATAGTGGTCACGCTACTAATACCACTGGACTGACTGGACCAACTGTTCCTGAAAATGTTACTAAAAGTACGCAAAGATCACTTGCAGAAAGCCCGCATGATATTAACGACAACCACAAAGCAAATTTAGAACATTTAAATGATACCGGAAAACACAACGCGGACCATCATAAACATTACGGTAAAACAGTTTCAAAAATGTTAAAATTGCACAGTAAAGTATTTGCGTTAGATCATTACTATCCCGGAAAAACGTTCGGAGGACATTTAACAAAGGCCAACGTTACATCAATTCCCAGAATCTCTGAAAAAGGAGTTCCAGATAATTCTACTAATGACAATAAAGCTACCGATAAAACTCTGACAGAAAGTTCTAACGTTACTGGAAGAGTAATGGAAGAAAATTCTAATACGACCGGGAAAGCAGACCTCGGGAATGTCTATAGAGAATTTGTAGAAAAAATCCACACTGAACTAACAACACACGCAAACTCAAGTAGTACGTCAATACAAATAGAGGGCATAGAAACAGTTGAAGAAAGTTATAACGCTAATGGTACGGAAAGTTCTCACTCTTCTGAAAGACCAGTTGCAAGAAGCTCTAACGTGACTGATGCTACTGGTAAAACAGTCAAGGAAGGCTCGGACACGAACGGTATGGAAAGTTCTAGATCTGAAATTAATTCCCAAAGATCAATTGGAGAAACTTCTAACGAGATTAGTCCTACTGGTAAAGCAGTCGAGGAAGACTTGGACGCTAATGGTACGGAAAGTTCTAACTTTAATATTAATTCTGAAAGAGTAATTGCAAACAGTTCTAACGCAATTAATGCAACTGAAAGGACAGTCGAAAAAAGCTCAAATCCTAACGACATGGAAAGTTATAAATTTAATATTAGTTCCGGAAGAGTAATTGTAGAAAGTTCTACTGCGACTAATGTTACTGGTAGAACTTTCGTAGAAAGTTCCAACACCACAGTAATTGAAAGTTCTAAATCTAATATTAGCTTCAAAAGAGTAATTGTAGAAAGTTATAACACAATTAATGTTACTGGAAAAACAATAGAAGAAAGATCCAACCCTAACGGTACGGAAAGTTCTAAATCCGCTACTAATTCCCAAAGATCAATTGAGGAAAGTACTAACGAGAGTCATCCTACTGATAGAACAGTCGAAGAAAATTCTACCGCTAACTATATTGAAAGTTCTAAATCCGCTATTAGTTCCCAAAGATCAATTGTGGAAAATTCTAACGAGATTAATCCTAAAGGTAGAACAGTCGAAGATAATTCCACCGCTAACTATATTGAAAGTTCTAAATCCTCTAATAGTTCACAAATATCAATTGCAGAAAGTTCTAACGCAATTAATGTTACTGGAAAAACAGTAAAAAAAAACTCCAACACCAATGACACGGAAAGTTCTAAATCTGAAATTAGTTCCGAAGGTGCAATTGCAGAAAATTCTACCAAGATTAATCCTACTGGTAGAGCAGTCGAAGAAAACGTGGACGCTAACGGTATGGAAAGTTCTAAATCTAATTTTAGTTCCGAAAGAGTAATTGTAGAAAGTTCTACTGCGATTAATGTTACTGTTAGAACAGTCAAAGAATACTCCAACACCAACGGTATGAAAAGTTCTAAATCTGTTAGTTCCCAAAGATCAATTGCAGAAAGTTATAACGAGACTAATCCTACTGGTAGAACAGCTGAAGACAATTCTAACTCTAACAGTACGGAAAGTTCTGAATCCGCTATTACTTCCCAAAGATCAATTGCAGAAAGTTTTAACGATATTAATCCTACTAGTAGAACAGTCGATGAAAATTCAACCGCTAACGATACGGAAAATTCTAAATCCAATGTTAGTTCCGTAGGAGCAATTGCAGAAAGTTCAAACGCAACCAACGCTACCAAAAACCAAGTTTCAGACACAGAAAGCACTACCGGAAAAAGAGTTACAGAAACCTTTTTTACTAATAATACCGCCGGAAGTTTACATCACACATTTTCAAATAGTTCTCGAGCAACAGCAATTACAGAAGGCTTTCATCATAATAATACAGCCGCAAAAAACCTTGAACAAAGCTCTGATGGCATTGAAAGGCCAACTGCAGAAAGTATAGAAGATCATGGAAGGGATCACTTAGGCAACCACATCCATTACGGAAAAATAGTTTCCAAAACCATAAAAGTTCATAGCAAATTGCTTACAGTAGACCATAAACATCCTGTAACAACGCTAGGAGCAAACTCTGAAGCATCAACTGCTGTAAGTTCCAGTTCTAACCTTTCTAATGCTACTACTAATGTTACCAACCTTGATGGCACAAGACAGGGCAAAAATGACACTGAAAGTGGGGAAACCTCTGATGAAAATGCTCAGGATATGTATACTAAAAGACAACAGCGAACAATGAACCTTGATAGTGCTGAATTAACTCATGTCACTCGTGCGATTTCATTTAAAAGCTTAAAAAAAGTATTAACTTTCGGCTCAGCAGAAGCTAAAGAGACGTCAAAGGAAATAGAAATATCTTTTACTCATAAACCAACGGAAAGAAGTGTGATAGAACCGTCAGGAGTGAAAGTTCAGAAGGACTTGAATCCAGAAAGAACCTCAGGAGCAAAACTTCAGAAGAACTTGAATTCGAAAAGAACCTTAGGAACAAAACTTCAGAGCCATCAGAGGGACTTGAATCCGGAAATAATTGAAACAAAACCAAAAAAGAAACATCGGCCTTATGGTCGTAGAATTATAACGCACCGTGTGCTAGTACCAAGACATCCAGGCAGAACAGAAATAGCTAAAAAGATGAAACGTGAAAGATCACGAGCAAAGGAACCTGCTTAGTTATTTAAATTTATTTAAAAGAGCAAATTTGAAATACAATGTATGCATTTAAGCAAAAATGACTCTTTTCAAGACTTTCAAAATTAAAAAATAGTTTTTCCTATTGCAGATCCTTCAACAATTTTAAAATATCTTCTGATACCAAACCTTTAACAAAATTTCTATAAGAACTTGCTCGTTTTCAATTGGCAGGCCATTACTTAAATATTTTATTTTGCCATCCAATTCGAATATCCTAGTCGAAATGACTTCATGTCGCTATTTAAGATCAAAATAGTCCATTCCAAGCAGAAGGAATTTTAGTTTAGGGGCTTCAGCTGTACTTGGTAATTGGCTGATGTCAGGAGCTCACAAACTTTCTCTGCAGGAGCTTACCCGAACCGGTACGACGCTCATAACTGGAGATGAATAAATGTAAATTCTCAATAGAATTTCGTACAAGTGAAAGCAGCTTCCCCATCACTTTATTCCTCTATTTTCATGGACAATTTTTCCCCAGGAAAGTTAATTAAAAATTAAATTCTACACATCAAATTATGAACAATTGAATGTTCTCGGTATGCCTGTCACTATGAAAGCCCTTTAGTAAGTGGCAGCATTCTTTAATTAAACTTGATTTAACAATACAATTGAAATGTTATAAGTTAGGTACATAGTTCATTATTATGCATGTCCAATTGTAAAACCAAAAATAAATTTAAAGTATGAGGATTAGGTACATGTTCATTTTTTTATTAAATTATACGCAGAAGATTGTAAATGCTTATTATAATACCAGTGTTTTTTACATAACATTATAAATATTCAAATATTTCATAGTTAGGTTCTTGTACAATAACGTTGTTTTTATACAGAGAAAAAGTCAACTATACTGTTGAAAGAAACATTTGTAAAGTTAAGTGATGTCTTTCACAGATATACCTAAATTAAGATATTACATTAATTACAATAGCTAAAATCCCTGGTCAAAAATCAAAAATAATTTACAGTTAATAATGCAAGTAGAGGAGCAGGAATGACAGTAATTTTAAAATAAAAACGCATTCTAGTTTTGAAAATTACTTCACTTATAGAAGTTTCGCTGGGAACAATACTCCCAAATTATTTAAAGCAATATCTGTGAAACCTTAACACCTCCAGCGTACTCAGTCCTAAGAAGAATACGCTTCAGACCTGTAATATTACAAAAAAAAGCATAAAATTAAAACCATTTCTAAATGATTGCTAGTAATTTAAATTTTATTTAAGCGAACTTACTTGGAATAGAATGAATGCATTCAAGGAAAAAATTTCGATTTTGTAGACTTCCCGAATTCAAGAATAGTTGTAGTACTTCAAGATCCTTCAAAAATTTTAAAACATTTTCCGATGTTTGCGAACCATGTTGAAACCAAACGCATAACAAAACCACTGTAAGGTTTCTTTCGTTTTCCTTTTTACTAGGCAATAAGCCATCCCTCAAATATTTCATTTCGTTATCCAATTCGAATGTCCTTGTCCAATTGTTTTTCAATTTATGATGCCTTACAGGATCTAATGAATCCACTCCAAGCCGTCCAAGCAGAAGAAATTTAAGGTTCGGGGCTTGAGTCCTACTTGGAATTTGGCTGATGTGAGGTACTCCAAAAATTTCATTCCAAGAAATTATACTTAAATTTGGCATTTCTGGCCATTCAGTTAGAGCTTTGTAGCTAGAATTTGATAAGTGCAACTCTTCAATGGAATTTCTCACAAGTAAAAGAAGCTTTGCAAACATTTCACCACTTTCTTCTAAGATATTTGGATTTTCTAAAATAAAGAATTGTTCCAAATGTAAAACAGCTTTTTTCATTCTTTTTTGGTTGTGCGTTGTGCAGTTGCCAATAACCGTAAGTTCTTACCTGGATCTATATTTTCCATTACATGCAAAGTCTTCACTGACGACAACTTCTTACACAACTCCGTATCTTCTAGAATTGGTTTCCAAAACGGTAGCAATTGAGCGTGAGAGTCAAAACTTAGCACTGTCAACTGATCACTAGCTTTAAGAATATTTTTAATAAGAAAATTATGCATTTTCATTGAAGAATTTCCATCATCAGTGATTCCTAAATATAATTCTGATAAATTTTTAAAGTCAAAGCACATTTTCTCCAAAGTTTCCGGATCATCGTTAACACTTTCTTGGCCCATGTTACAAAACTGATACCGAATACCGTCTACCACAAGTTCTTTGTGTTGGTTACGCAGGGCCGGAGTACATCGAAGCTCCACAAGATTTGAACAGACATTGAGAATTGGAATTATGTTTTCAAAAGGGCATCGTTCTAAAATCAGACTGTGTATATACTCTGAATTAGAAGTAACCGTTTTAACGAATTCTGGATGTGCATCTTGTTCCGTCAATTTTATGATTTTAATTTCAATTTTTCCCATTAAAAGTTTTGGATGACGTGAATTTTTCAAGAGATTTTGAATGCGCTCGAAGTACTTTGTCTCATCTACCCATCGTCCATAGCGTCGTTTTGTAAAAATTCTCACAGATTCATCATCAAAGGTTTTTGAAACAGAACGGAGATTCAACAAATCTTGTCTTTCAAAATTTTTCAAGATAGTTGCCACGATCTGAAGTAAAAGCAAATTAAACAAAAACAATATTTGTATAATAGTATTTAATTATGCCAATTGCATCTGAATACCAAAACAATAAAAAACATGTATAAATAATAAATAGGTTTGATACGTGAATGCAAATGTGTGAAGCATTTATTAATCCCTGATTAATTATCTAAAATAATAAATTAATTTAAAAAATTCTTTAAGTAAAACAAAGAAACGGATTCCAAAAATTAACAAAAATTATAATAAAGTTCTGAATTGTGGTTTTTTTTTTATTTGAAACTAAAACCATGCACTTGGATTAAATACTTAATTTGTATTTATACCCATAAAAATCTATTCATGATTAATTACTCAGTTATTTTTTACAACTTAAAATATTTAAATTGAAAAACAAACCAGAGAATTGTCGAAAACCTCCAATCCTGCGTCAGTCCTCGTCGTCATTTTGAAAATAGTGGAAAAT
>JAQGAA010003350.1:0-11021 GCA_034696425.1 Isotoma viridis
TTTCGAACCATTTTATTTTGAGGAAAGTAAGCAAAAACTTTGCTTAGAATCTAGGCAAATTAAAAAAAAATATTATGAAAATTAGACAATTGTTGTAGCAAAGACTTAAACAATTTAGGGAATAGCTAGTCCTAAATTAAAGAATAGATTGAGTTATTCTTGTGATGTTTTATTCTTCATTTATAATAAAAAAAATAAGAATTAAATTATAGCTACTTCGGGTGGGAGTGGATTGTTTGCATTTTGCATCTCACTATTGTCTTCTAGTGTCTCTCCTCCAGAATTAACCGACTCGTCTTCATTCATCATTTGATGCATTTCATCCTTCCTAAATATATTTTAAACTTTATTAAAATTATTCATTGATTAATCGTACGTTTTATGGGAAATGTTTTTTGATTTTATTTCTTTCGTTGTTCCATATTTAAATTTAAACTATCTACTTCTATGATTTAAACGAATAACATGAGTTACTATAAAGACGAAGATATTTCATACTCTTTAGAATTATATTTTTTTAAATATGTAACATAACTCAAGCAAGAGTTTAATATCGTAACACTTTACAATGCATTTGTTTGTGCATGAATGGAAATATGGAATCAAGTAACATTGAATGAATATCCAACAGTGTAAAAAGTGTAAATTTATGTATGCATTTTTATGACACAAGACACAATACAACTCCTTTGTCTTCGCATGATTTCTCATCATTTAATTATGAAAGAAACAAAAATCCCATATACTTATATTATAAAATCCTAAAAGCAATTAAATTCAGAATATATAAAATAAAAATTGTATGTAAACCTGAAGTGAATTGTTTTAAACTTTTGTGTAATTAAGGTTGATAAAAAATAATTCTATTTGCAGGCATTTTTATACACCAATCGTACAAATAAGATAAAAGTTTAACATTTATTTTAAAAAGCTTTTTTTCTAGTTCAAGGCATTCAAAATATTTTTGTTTAATTATCAAACAATCCTGGGACTTGCTTTCTAACTCTTTTAAATATTTCTGAAGAGATTTCAGCATATGTTTAAGAATTAAAGGGAAACTATATTAATGCCTTCAATAAATTCTCCTTCCAAAAGGAAGGAAATACAATTGGTAGCGTGAACTGAAAAAAGTTACTGTTAATATTTTGTCATGCATGAATTTATATAACCATTAAACCATTTCTGTTTAAAATTAAAATTGAATTAGTTTTAAAATTACAGTTTGAACTGGGTAGTCTGAAATTAAATAGAATTACTTAAGATTCATGTGACATAATGAAAAAGCTTGATCTTCGGCATGAAATCGAATTTGGCTACACTAGCTAGCTTTTTAGTCCTCAGATAATCTTTATTGTTTTTAAATTCCTTATATCATTCTTGATGCACTGATAAACCCTGGAATTATAAATCCTTTCATTGGATTTAATTCACTTGACGGAAATCATAATTAAATCCTCCACACTATGCCGTTCAATTTCTTTTATTAATTTCTCAACAAGTTGGTCAAAAATTCCTCCTCCGTATGCTTGGTCATTCTGGGAATGGAAATCAACTTCTATTCTTTTCGACTTTGGCCAATTCATCTTATTCTTTCTGTTGTTTATGGATGACTCTGATATTTTTAGTAATATTTTTTCTAAATATTTTAAATCTAAGTTTTGAATTCCAGGTTGAAAAATTCTAAGATATGATGTAATAATATTAAATTATTTAAAGTCTCCGTGTGGGATTTCAGGATGAAAATTTTCAAGTATTTTGCATCCACATTAAGAAACTTAACCCAGTGGGTGTGGAATGTTGGAATTTTGAACATAAAATCAAAGTCATTACCAAGCCCGTCATAAGTGAATGTTGTCAATGTTATATTATTGTAAATTATTTCTGTGGATTGACCTGACATTGAGTCTTATCACATACTCCACAACTCTTCCAAACTCTCCTAACTGATGACCATTGTTTTGAAATTTGGGCTCTATTTAACTTTCATAGCAGGTTGTTCAATTACCTGAGCAAAAGGCTTTAAAAAAAACTTGAAAGTAGAACTAAAGAACCGTGTAATATAATTATAATGATAAGTCTGACCAACACAAACAGAAAATAGATTATCTTTTTTCATATTAAGTAAGAAAACAAAATCTATTGTGAAGCTTTCAAGCGGATAAAGGTTTTAATTTCTTTAAAACTACAACATTTTTTTAAACTTAAATTAGTCTAAATCGTTTTAGTTAGTTTTTTGTGAACCAAATAAAAGGTTTTTTGGTTAATAAACAACTAAAAGCTATTTATATTGTTCTAATCAGTAAAAAAAAAATATTTAAACATTTATAATAATTATAGTAAAATGTCTGCATTTAAATTTTACAAGAATATTTAATAGTTCAAATCAAGCCATTGTTATTAAAATAACAATTAAACATGTGTTTTTCAATTTTTTGTATTTAGGTCCGTGATCGAATACTTAGTTATCTTTCCCCCCACGGATTACTTAAGATTCGGGAAGTTTGTAAAACAACCCAAAACTGGATTAAAGAAAGCCCCAAAGATTTTAAAAAATGGAAAAATTTTGAAATTCAAATTGAGGAAAATGGATTCAAATCTTTGGAAAACTTACTTAAAAATAAGCTTCAAATTTCAAGCATATACATTTCCAATGTAAGTGTTGAATTTTACAATGATCCTTTGATTCCCGAGTTTCTTGAAGAATACGGATCACACGTGACGGAGTTTAAAATTCGTAATTTTTTCATCTGTGAATCTAAAAAAGAAATGGAATTTTTTGAAGGGTTTTCAAAACTAGAAAAATTGGAATTGAATTTTGTTGATGCAAGAAGCAGAGTGGGAAAATCGGAAGGCCCTCCTGCAAAATTTCCAAATAATTTTAAAAATTTGAAAGTTCTAAAACTTGGAGAAGTGTTACTCCTTCCTCCTTATGAGGGTCCAATCTGGTATCACTGGGAACTAATTGAATTTTGTTCGAACTTGGAATTCCTGAAACATCCAAAGCTTTTATCAAAAATGTATGGGATTAATAACGATGGTCATTTAGGAGAGTTTGGAAAAGTTATGAAATATGTTCAAACTCGTGGTCAGGTCAATCCACATGAAAATAACTTGAAATTTTATGACATCGATTGCATCTCTTATGACGAGTATGGAATAGACTCTTACTTTGTATTCACACTCCCAACATTTCAAACCCATGGGGTCAAGTTTCTTAACGTGGATTCAAAACTCTTTGAAAATATTAATCCTGAAATCCCAGAGGACGAATACAAAATATTTGATGGAATCATTTCTCTCAAGAATTTCCAACCCGGGGTTCAATATTCGGAATTAAAAAATTTAGAAAAAATATCAATAAAAATGTCAAAGTCTTCAGTAGACTACAGATTTGATGGGATGAATTGGCCGAAGTTGAAGACTTTGGAAATTGATTTCGATTCCGAGAATTCAGAAGCTTATGGAGTTTTTGATGATGTTGTTGATAATTTAATTAGAGAAATTGAACGACCCAGTGTGGAGGATTTAGTTATGAAATTTCCTTCAAGTGAATTAGATCCAATGAGAAGAGTAATAAGTCCTGGGGTTATCAGTGCGTCGAGGATTATAAGGAACTTTCCAAATTTTAAAAAGTTAAAGATTGTCGGATGGGATAAAAGAATGTGACTTATGCTCGAGTGTGGGAGGAACTGAGAAACCTGGAAGAGTTGTGGATTGAAGATTGCAAAACTTTGGGAAATGTTGGATTCATCGGAGGAAACGTGGACGAACCTAGTTTTTAGAAATTAACAAGTTATTTCATTTAGATTGTTTGTTAAATTTGACAATATTTAATTGTTTTGAATAATTAAAATTAAAATCAATTTTTTTAGGACTGCAAAAGCTAACATTGGCTAAATTGGATCTCATGTCGAAGATTACGGACCAAGTTTTCCAAGATGTTTTCCCCCACATGAATCTTAAAGAATTCTGTTTAATTTCTGTATTTCTGAGTCTCCAGTTAAAAATTTAAGTTAGATATGTGTACAGCTTTAAAATTGAAATGAAAATGGCAAAAAATGTTACTTTAAATTAAAACCACTTTTGATTTTTTGCAGGTCACTGCCGATGGGATTTCGTTCCTTTTGAAAGGAGAATTTAGAAAAAGCATCATTAATTTTCCTTTCAACTCTTGGTCGTCTGCTAAAATCTCTCCAGAAATATTTAAAGAGTTGGAAAATAAATTCAGGATTATTCGTTGACTTATTGTTTCGTTTTTTTAAATTATAGATGGACTGAAGAAACACTTTGAAAACATTAATTTAATTTGCAATTCTCTATCTCTTATTTAAATATGAAATTCATTCTGAATGAAATAAATTAAACAAAGCTACATTGTAATAATATTTTAATAATTATTTTAGAAATACACAAGGTCACCGGTGAGTGGTGTTGTGTAGATTCTTTTAAACATTTTTCTCGAAACCGTTTTCTTATTTTTTCTTTAAAACTAAGAATGTTTAAAAATGGTAGTACCTAAAAGTTTAAATTCTTTCCATTGTACCAAATTTCCAAATATCTAGCAAAAGGCACTTTTTACATTTTTGTGAAATATTGAGCTACTTAAAACAATTTAAGTGACAAAACAAACTAAATTGTCCCGAATTGTAAATCTGAATTGAGCTATGATAAAACTGGGAATAGACAAAGTGTTATTTTACTTTAAACTTTGCATATTGCGAATTTTAATGATACAAAGATTGAACTTGAGCTGGAAATGGAAAACCTCTCATTCACAATTGTTTCCCATTCAAAATAAATAGAGAAAATAATAATAAAATCATTACTTGATCCAAAAATTTTATTAATTTTTAAGAAATAAAAAAAATCAAAGTCTGCTTGTTTGTGGTTTATCAGATAAAAGCAAGGCATTCTATTTGTATAAACATAAATATTCAATTGACTATAGAGTGTGAAAAAGAGTGATGAAGTGAATGCTGCAGTAAATACAAAAAAATGAATATTTTGTACACCAATTTCATTTATTATTAAAAATACAACTATGTTTTCAAAATCAGATCAATAGATAATTATAACACAATGAGATACCAGAAAGCTCATGCAGTAACTTACATTTAATTTTATACCTAAACTTCATTAAACCGTGAAGTGAAGGAATGGATTGAATTTAAGTTATTCAGGAATAATAAAATATCTACATAAATCATATTCATAAATATATGTTTATTTTATGAAATTTACAAATTCGTCTGGGTATAAAAGCCTAAAGGGATTTTTCAATACAAATAGTTAAGTCTTAAGTTTTATGGAAAGAGATGTTAAACGAGTTTTCCTTGTATTAAATAAAATAAAATATGCACAAAGTAATAATTAAAAAGTATGAAGTTTTTAATTATTACTTTGTGAAAATCTACCGAAGGTGATTTTTTTCAATGTAATCGTTATATAGCTTGCTAAAAAGTATGAAGTTTTTTCCTTGTATTTAATAAAAGAATTGATACCTGGTACATGGAATTCTTCAGAATTAGGAAATCAGTAATTAATTACCTCTTGTAATATTTGAGTTAAGAATAGCTATACCACAAGTAACAATTGGAATGAAATAAAATGAATTACAAATTATTTTAAGTAATTTGTATACAATTCAAGAGAAAGCAGTACAGAAATTTATAGTTAATTTCTTAGTTTAGGAGAATCTGATTCAACTTTAGGTAATTACTAAAAGTATCGGCAAAATATTTCAAGATATTCATTTGGGTAGGGGTAGGGGTACAGAGTTCTGACTGCATCTAATTTGTAATTTTCTTCTTGATTCGAATTGTTTATGGGCTCCACTCGAATCTTCTTTTTGTTAGGTTTTTGCATAAAGCTGTGAATAATCCCTCCATGAACTCCTGTCGAAGCGAATCTTGGGTTATTATCTGGGGCTGGTGTGTAAAGCAAAGAAAGTTGTTCCAGAAGAAATGCACTATCCACGAGGGTTTGCAAGTCTCCAGAATCACAAACAAAAGATATGATTTTCAATTTCTTCAAACAAGCAGAAGGTATTTTTGCGAGATTAATTATTGGAGCACCTTCACTCAATTCCGGTTGAGGAGGAGCATCTCTATAATTTTCACAGTGCAATCTTAATTCAGTTAAATTGATAACATTCCGGAATGCTGTACAATCAAATGGAATCCAAGTAGATCCATCAGAACCACTTGATAAAATTCTGGACAGACGTATGGTTCTCAGAGTGGCAGAGCTGGACTCAATTCCTGGAAGAATTACATTAAATGGGACACCACTAAGAGTAACCTCAGGAATAATTTCAGAATCCGTAACATCCAAATGAATTAAATTCTTTTGACTTTTAATTATTGGAATCCAGGATGAAGCGTATCTTGGTGAAAAAGCCAGTTTTAGGTAATGAAGCTGTAGGGTTCCATTGTGAAGAAGATTTTTCACTGATTTCGGTAAAATTTGATCCATATCTTGTAATTGGTTCAAATCATTGTCCACACTCGTTTCTTTGAATTCAATAAATAGATCTAAGCGTTTTATAGTTTGTTGATGGGCTGACAGAAATTTAAAAAATCTTTTGTATGCTTCGTCCAGCATATGAAACGTAATGGGGTTTACGTCAAAATGCAAAGTTTTTAGAAAAGGCATACGATGAGAGAATAAAGATACAATTATGTCCATGTTGACACATACTTCTTCATGTGGATGGGTTTGTATCCACTGTATAATCCGAAGTTCCCGTAGTAGAGGAAACACGAAAGGTGGAGTGAATATATTTTCTTCATTATTTTCGTAATTAATCTCCAGAATGTGAAGATAAGGTTTCACTTGATGAAGTAATTGAGCCAGAGCCTCAGCATTGTTAAGCTCTACAAGGAAATGAATTTTAATTGCTTTCATTGTTTGTGGGTAAGCAAAGAGTATGTTGGTGGGATCCTCTGGCATCCAATGTATCTCGCATTCTCTTATCCTCAGTTGCAGCTTTTGATACAAGAATTCATCATCCTCGTGAAATTCAACTTTCATTGTGCAATGTGTATCAATGGTGTCTCTCCAAAATCTGCAAACACTCCGATTTTGAACCATTTCAAATTGAGGCAAGTAAGCAAGCACTTTGCTCAGAATCTATGCAAATTTAAAAAAAAACATTAATAAATAAATAAGATAATTGTTACCCCTTACACAATTTAGGGAATACTTAATCAGAAATTAAAGAAAGAATAACTTGCATTATTCTTGCACTGTTTTATTCTTGATTTATAATAAAAATAAGAATTGAGTAATAATTAATAAGTTCCTTACTTCGGGAAGGAGTGGATTGTTAGCATTTTGCATCTCATTGTTGTCGTTTAGTGTCAATCGTCCAGAGTTGACCGACTCGTCTTCAATCATCATTTGATGCATTTCATCCTTCCTAAATATATTTTAAACTTTATTCATTGATTAATTAATTGTATGTTTTATGGGAAATATTTTTTGATTTTTTTTAATTTCAAGGAGTATGAAGGTGCTATGTATTGGGTTTCGTAATACACAAACCATTAAAAAAATTACTTACATTTCAACAGCCCTAATTGAGTTTATTATAAGTATATTATAAACTTTCAATAAATTGGGTTTTAAAAATTAGTTAGGTTTTTATGAATTATTATTTTATTAACTGTTGATAGAGACTTGCAGAGGAAAATTTTTGAAATTAAAGTAAATCAAGTATTTTTCAGAGGAATGAAAATAAATGAAAATGACAGAGCGACTGTTTAAATAGGGAAGAGCCCTTTTGTCTCCAGCTGACTGTTAATATTAGGTGTTAGAAGAAATCATAATAATATTGTAGAAAAGCTAAAGCTTATGCTTATAGGATATATGGAGTAAAATCTTTCTTTAAGAGTGTCTCAATCATTGTAAATATGGAGGAATGGGTATCACAAGAAAGATTTAAGTCTTGCTTTGTCATCTCATCAAGCTATAATCTCACTAGCAAACAAAGCATATAGAAAACCCTTTAAAACATACTATAATAGTTTATGTATTGAGCAACAGTTCTGTTTAAATGGTGAAAAATGCTTTTATAAGCCACTTGTACTGAAAATCATGGAGCAGAATTCTGCTTTCAAATAAGTTTGGAATAATGTTGCAAATTAAATTAATGAATTATGAGACTAAATGGAAATGAAAATTCGAATTATAAATTCTGATGTAAATGGTGACAGTGGCAAGTGAACCGTGGGGTTAATTAAAAAAAATATTTATATTTATTATTAACGTAAATTATGAATCGAATTTTGACTTGATTTTCTGTAGAGAAGACAAAGGCATTGAATAAAACATGGGTTTTATGAGTTTCGGTTTACAGAAATTTGCGATAAGAAATACATTTGTAATTCTTTTGGCTTATATCTCTTAAATCTTATAATAAATAATATTTAGATAAGTAGAAACATTAACTATTAAAATGACAAATGGAATGAATTGAAATGACGTACAAATTAATTCAAGAAATTTGTGTAAAATTTAAGGCTGTGCACGTAAATTAATTTCTTAGTCCAGAATAATCTGATCCAATAGCTTAATTACTAAAATAATCGCCAAAACCTTTGGATTAGTTCATCTGGGCGTGGGTACAAAAGTCTAACTGACTCTAATTTTTCATTTTCTTCTAGACTAGAAAAGTTTATGGAGGTCACCCTAATCCACTTTTTGTTAGGTTTTTGCACGAAGCTGTGAATAATTCCTCCATGCGCTCCTGTGGATTCGAATCTCAGGTTAGTAAGCGGAGCTAGTGTGTTGCACAAAGAAAGTTTTTCCAGAAGAGGTGCATTATCCACAAGCGTTTGCAAATCTCCAGAATTACAAACAAAGTCAGAAATAATCAATTTCTTCAAAGAAGCAACGGAAATCACTCCGAGATTGATTATTGGGCATTCTTCATTCGAACTAGGCCTGTACAGCTCTAATACCGTTAAATTGATTGCGGCCTTTAGTGCACTACAATCCAATGGAATCCAAGTACGCACATCCGAACCAATTGACAAAATGAAGTGGAGTCTTAAGATACGAAGAGTGGTACAGCTTGACTCAATACCTGGAAGAACTACTTGACATGCGATACTCATGGGTCCAACATCACGGAAATGGAAATATTCATCTTCAACTGTAAAAGCTAAATGAATTAAATTCTTTTGGCTTTGAATTATTGGAGACCAAGCAAAAATGTATCTTGATGGCAGGACTAGTTCCAATTTTTCAAGTTGTAATGTTCCATTCTGAAGAAGAGTTTTCACTTCATTAGGTAGTTTGAATATTTGAGGAATCTCTGGTGTATTCCAGATTGTTAACAACGCAGAGTGGAAATGTACATCCAAGTGTTTCAAAGTTTTTTGATGAGCTGCCAGAAAAGTGAAAAATCCTTTGTATGTTTCATCCAACACTTGGAATTCACATTCAGGCAAGTGTAACTGCAGTGTTGTAAGATAAGGCATACGATGGAAAAATAAAATGTCAGAGTTAACAGTAAATGGAAACCGAAGCGGGATGTAATCCTGTGGCATCCTTAGTTCCCGAAGTAAAGGAAAAACGTAGGGTGGAGTGAAAACATTTTCAGTAAAATCTTCAAATCCGTCAATTTGCAACATGTGAAGATGCGGTTTGACTTGACTTAGTAGACGACGCACATTTTCCATTGATGCCTGGGGCTGGAATTTAATTGATCTGATGGATTGCGGGCAGGGAAAGTTCATGGTGGAATCCTCCTCCGGTAATCCCTCGATGTTGCACTTGTTTATTCTCAGTTGAAATTTACGTTCCAGGAATTTATCATCCTCTTTAAATGTCACCCTGAGTGGACAGAGTTGGTCAATGGTATCTTTCCAATATTTGCACACACTTCGATTTCTAACCATTTTAGCTTGTGGCAAATAGGCGAGAACTTTGCAGAGAATCTATTCAAAATTAACAAAATTAGACAATAAACATGAAATATAAGTTTCTTTCTTAAAGTAAAATAGTTCATAAAAGTTACCTCTGGTATAAGTGGATTATTGATATTTTCCATTGCATTTTCGATATCGTCCTCGAGGACACATTCCGCCATTTCCGTTGATAGCACTTCCACTGAATCATCGGAATTTTCTTGAATCAACGACATTTCACCAGTGCTAATAAATAAAAGTTAAATAATACATTTAAAATTTAATCATTCAAAAATATTTCAATTCAAAAAATACTTTTTTTTTGAATTTCGATGAAAATTCGAAATGATTAGAGAGAAGTAGATTTGCAAATTACTTACGGTTCAATAGCTCCCATTGTTCACTTTGTTTTTATATGCGTCTTATATTTGATTTATCAAATACGTGAGTTTCAATTTATTAATTTATAATTGGAAATTAAAAAATAATTAATCAAGAAAAAATGGATTGTTTAAAGTGGCAGAGGGAGAATGAATGAAGGAAAGGAAACGAACTTGACATGAATTCTGTGTGCGCACATGCGTGGAAAAAATTACGCACGCCCCACCCTAAATATTCTTCTTCTAAAAATTACACAAACAGATTACTCGCCGTATTTTTTAGATAAGAATCCCCAGTTATTTTTTAACCCCCCTCCCTTATGAAACTTTTGACCTGGAGTTGAGCATTATTCTTTATGCAGAATATCTTTTAATTTTAAGATCTTTGTCCGTGAACCGTACCGTGACCCCTATTGACCTTACCCGTTTCCCTAATTCCTTACATAATAGTCAAGTTACACAAATTAAATATTTTAGCATTTGAGAGATTAAAATAAGGATTTTAACGGTCTTAATATGGTAAAAATTACTTAAATTAAAATTTCGAACTTTTTACAGCTAAACTACTTTCAAAAAATGGGATTAAAAAGATCGTTGCATGCAAGAATTGTCCGAGATTAAATACTGATTATACAGGGTAGCGTTGGGCAAAAAAATAATAATATCATTATTGAATGCACAATTAACTATTAATTTTTATCAAATAACTAAATCTAATAAAAGTGCA
>JAQGAA010003351.1:0-11020 GCA_034696425.1 Isotoma viridis
GGCAACCTGGCGTTTTTTAAATTACAGTATTAAAGCAATAATGAAATGAAATGGTTAATTTTGAGTGAATTCATAATGTCATATTGGTATACATAAATCCAGCATTTTAAGAGAGACAAATAAGATACATCGGTCCATCTGTAATTGCAGATCTAAAAGTTGTGGATTAAGAAAATATTTAAAGAAACTAAAAGAGTGTCTTTTTTAACATACAGTTTGTTTTTTTACTAAATGAAATGTAAGTATTTCGCATAAATCTGATCCATATAACAATCAAAATTCTGGTTACAAAAGATATATCTTTCATTAAAATTCATTTTATTTTCCATTTAATAATGTTATCTTCTTACATTTGCTCGCATTTTTCTATGCTTTTATAGGGATTGATACATATTATTATCGGAAAAACGTTTGACCCTAAACTAAATAACAGATAATAATTAATCTTACCTAACAATAAGATAGATTTTAATCATTCATATTTCATATTATTTGATCCTTTCATATTTCACCCACAGAGACGAGATGCAATATATATCTATGTATATACGCACGAGTACTTACAAGCTAATGAATCACAATTGAACAGGATCATAATAAAATCCTTGTTATCAGATGAGTTATAAAAGTTCAAAATTTGGACACCACACAAAAATGAATGTTATTAGCGGTATCTGAAAAACATTTGTTATTTCGGTAATAGATAGATTACTACTAGCTAAACATGATAGATTGTTATAATATTCTATTACATTTTATCATTATCGGATAATTAAACTTTTTTATACACACAACAAGAGCAAATTGTACATTAAAATCTCTTCTCATTAGTTTATAATGAATATAAATGTGTTGGTAGTTGGTATTTTATTCTGTGAAATCTATGTGTATTCCACTCGTTTGTATTTGAAAATATCGTTCTCTTATTTTCAGGGTGCATCTTTGTGCACGATTTGATTACAGTATATACGATTCAAAGAAATCTGAAAAGTTGAAAAATTCTTAAGTCAAGAATTTCTTTGTCGTACGAATCGTGACAATCATTTTTTGGCAAGTTAAAGAATCTTGACGCAATATAATTTTAAGTTGCTTTCGTAAATTGATGGCACATAAAATCATTTGATTAGCTAATTCACATTTGTAAAACATCTAAAACGAATATATAATTGCATTGTATTAGAAATTCATTGTTGCGAACAGGGAGTAATATATATATTTACATTTTGAAATGAAAGATTAAGTAATAGATGCTTCAGGAATTTACAATAATCAAAGAACTAACTATAATACTACTAAAGTTTATTAAATAAATAAAAATAATATGCTGGAGAAATTAAAAATTAAACTTCTGTCCCATCATCTCCTAATATGGCGGCAGCAATTGGATCAGGACTCTTCTGAGGAGAACGATTTACATCAAGTCCACCGTTTGAATTCGAAGTTCCATCTGAAGCCTTCTTTCTTACAGGTTTCGGATTTGGCTTCGGGGGAATCTTCTTATGCTTGGGTGTTCCATCTGATGAAGATGGGTCAGTCTTAGGAGCCGCCGGTTTTGGCGGTGTTTCAGGACCTTTTGTAGGTGACCGTGCCCCAAACGGTTTATCATCTTCTTGCGGGGTCGTGACTGGTTCGACCTCTTGGATCGGTGCAAAATGGGATATTGGTGTGCCAAGCCCCCCTGGTGTAGGAGTTGATCGAAGCATTCCATGTCGACCTAGTGTTCCAGTCATTAAAGGTGGGTGGGGAGGGTGATGGTGAGACGCTGGGGTGGTGGGATTAGGGGTGGAACCGTCTCCACCAAGGTTGTTTAATGAAAGTTTCGAACTCCCATCTGCTGTTGTTCTAGGGCCTAAATTGTCATATTTAGGAATCGCTTTAACAATTGGAAAGGATATCGTGGCAGCAGAACCAGTAGGACTTGGACATTGTGGACTAGTGGGATCTCTCGTGTCCCAACTTGAAACTCTTGGACGTCTAGGAAGGGTAACATAGCCTCGCTGAGGTCCTGCAGGGACTATTGCCGGCTCAGAGGGCGAAAATGGCATATGTGTCCCGTACGGGGAAGTAGGTCGCCCAGTAGTTCCGTAGATAGGTGGATGATTATAACGATTCTGAGGGCTAACGAGCATTGCTGGATTTAATTGCTGTGGAGTTATTAATAGTCGCGTAGAATCTGGCAGCGTAGAAACAGTTGATGGAGCTGGTGACTCTTGAAATCGTGTATGAGGAAGATCTAACAAGTCTGGATACTCTGTAGACTGATTAGCTCCATGCGGTCCAACTGTAAGCGCGGTTGATGGTGGTGGAGGTTGCATCATCTGAGCTGACGATGGCCGATTATATGAATCCATTTCCGTATCATAGGACAGGATATCAGCGGATTTTGATCGTGCATCAGGACCAACGAGATACTTCTCTTTCAAAAGAAGCATTGTAGATCCATCTTCATCTGCTTTTTCTGAGCTTTCACTCCTGGAAGTTGGTGTTAGCAAGAGTTGTCGCTGTTGGGGTTGATCATCACGCCCTTCACCCTGCAATTTGATATAACAGACATATATTAGTACACATAGTTCAAGAAATCTCCTGATTATATTCGTAAATCATAATATAAACAAAAAATCCTCATGCACTAGTCAGTAAATTAGTTCATAGATCATGCTGGAAAAAACATAAGCATCCCGAAAAACAATAGAAACAAAAAACCACAACTGTATTATAAAAATTAATGCAAACCATCAGTCTGGAAATCAAAAACTGAATCAAGATCATTACCATAATTCCATAATTAAGGGCTTTCTAAAACGATAATGATAAAACCATAAAACTATACAATAAAAGAACGTCAAGTTTTTCTTACACTTTATTACAAAGCAAATTCTTAAATAAAAACAGAGCAAACGGTACTGTAACATATTTCAAAATAGTATTTGCTCTAACCATTAACTAAAAAATTCATACGCATCTTCGTAACTCTTCGGGAATGTTTTTAATCATTACATGGGTGGAGCCAGCGTCTTAAGGTCTTACGTCACACTGTCGACTGCTTTGTTTCGTACATTTTTTTTATTATACAATGGCAGAAATTTCTTTGAAGCGTTTCTATAAGCGTTCATAGGTATGAGCACTCTCACTTCATTCGTAAAGGTGACATTTACATGGTGTTAATTTTCACCCATTTCAAACTTACGAATGATCGAAAGAAATACACACAAAGGAACCGCAATTAAGTTGCCTCGTGAGTACGAAACGTATGTTTGAGACTGAATTGTGCTTTTATATCCTTCTAGTTTTGCAAAGACCTTTAATTTCCCTATCCCTTCGAGTTGTTGTTTTTTTGATGTGTGCATTAGACGCAAGGTACTTATTAAGTTAATCATACAAAATTGCTTTTCAACTCTCAGCCCCTCCCCCAGTTTGTGTTTCCATTTCCTTTGTTATCTGATTTGGTGTCAGAAGGATTTGTTGATCCCTATTTGATTCCCCTTGTTCGCATAAACCTTGATTACTTTGAGTTTCCATGTTGATCATCATAGGACTGCTACTACTGGTGTTAAAATGGTTATTATAAGAAGACGAGTACGGACTACTTTGTGATTGTTGTTGAGATGGCAAATGACGGTTCCCACTCCCAGTCATTACAACATTTTCTCCTGAAGTTTTTCCAGAATTATTAGAAGCAGAGGATATAGGGGAGTAATTACAGGAGAGTGTTGCATAGCATGATGATGGGTCCCTAGCACTACTCGTTGGGGCAGGTGGAAGTCTATCAGGTAACCTGACAGGTCTAGAAGTTGGATAATTACTAGGACAGAAAGAGTGCACGGGGACGATTTGCTGTTGGGATCCTACTAAGGAAGGAGATTGAGTACCATTTGACACATGACACTCGGGGGACGTTGGTGTTCTAGTCATGACCACAAGATTGTCGCTTTCAAACCTGGTTGTTTGATGGCCACCCGTTGACATTGATCCATTTGTATACGAATTCGGAGATTGCATGACATGATGATGGGGTGGAGGTGGGTACATGGCACAAGGGGATGTTAGGCAGGACTCTTCGTATTGAATGGCACTAGAACAGCAAGGCATTTCATTTCTACTGTGGTTATTTGTCATAATAGTATTTGGAGCATATTGGGGCGGGGGTGGGAGTATGCTAGAGTGATCTTTTCCGACGCTGCCACCGTTACTACTGCAATCAGGGTGATTGCTTTGGGGTGAATTTTTAGAGACTACAAGCACCTCGGGGTTATAAGGCTGATGGGAATGGGAATGATGGTGCGGGTGGTGGTGGTGGTAGTATCCACCTGACGAAGATGGATCCATTGATTCCATGACTCCGATTCTAGAAGACTGAGGTGGGTGTAGTTCGATCATCTCGTGATGAAATGTTTGCTGCCCGTGACCAGTATTGCTGGGAGCAATTTCACAATAACCGGAAGACTGATCATCTCGATCTTCTCTTTGGAAGGTACATCTAGCCGGTCGTCTGTAGGTGCCCATACCAACGCCCATCATTCCCCCGTCATTACAATTGTGCATTGGGTTAATACGATATGTGAGCTCTACATCGGCTGAGCATGGGATAGTCACAGATTTCCCGTGTCGATTACTTGTAAGTGTATGTGAAGTGGGTGTGGCACATATTAATGAGTGCTGCTGCTGATGAGAATCAGGCTGATTGTTTCCGTTACTACTACCATTCATGGAGGAGTTGGGAGGGCTTCTTATAATATTACGAGGGGAAGGCTCTTGGGTGCTAGTAAAGCGTGGGCTGTTGTTAGAGGTCATTGTAGGTGTGTCTCGAATTTTAGAGACGGCCGCTGAGGATCCCACAGGACCATCAGGCTTTTTCTTAGATGCTGTTAGATTCGGGCACTCGATATACCCAGCAACAGATCCGTTCAGCTTTCCATCACTCTAAAAACAGGAAAGCCAATATGACAGGAATAAAAACATCCCACGAGAATTCACTATTTTTTCCTTGGATCTCTCGTTGAAAAAAGAATATAATCCTTTCCAAATCATCATCATCATCATCATTCCTCTTGAACTCAAGGTGAAGCAAAAATAAGCACTCTACGAATGAATCATTTTTTATTGCACACTGTGTTCACTGTGTTGTAAGTTATAAAAAGGGTCATCATCACATTCGCTGTCAAAAGTCAAAACTCAGTCAGAAGCAGTCATTTCACGTTCCTTCGTTAGCACAATCTCATGAAGATTTTAAATCTCTCAGACATCAGAACTTTTCCAATCATTCTTTCTCAATTTCTTATCTTATAATCTTCCGCCTTCTTTACTTTTAAGGTAAATGCTCTACTTGAAACTCATTCTACTTTAAACCTTTTCTTCTGAAAATCTACACCAATTCATTCGCTGAATTGTTTAATTCAAAAGTACATGTAATTTTGTACACCCGTTGTAATGGGATTTTTTATGCTAAGAGATGCGTTTTAAAACTCCAAAACTAAAAGGAATAACAAAATGAAAGAATACGATAACTAATGTCGATTACATGTAGTCCTACTCCTAATCATGCAAGAATCCCTTTACTAACGATTTGAAGGTCGTCCACTGGAGAAAGCACGTTCCCATAGTTCGCATGATAAAATCGCGAAGCTATATGAATTATCAAGGCTTTCTCTATGGACTTCCTTATATGAAATCACATGGTGGAGAAAGTGGTGAAAGTGCATTAGTGCATATATACAGCCTACTTATCTTCTAGATACTATTGCATAATCCAACATACATCATCAAAACTTCTTCAACGACTAATTCAAGTAGAGATCTACTTGAAGCACCCGTCACTACCAGCATGCTTGGCAAAAGCAGTCATCAAGAGATAAAACGTAAGACCCAAAAACGGTCTACATCACATCATGCTTACACAACCAGAAACAAAGACAATAAGGTTTGTAAATACTGTCTACGTAGTATAAGTTCTACTTGATACACAAAACATAAAAGTTTAATTCTATAGCAAACGAAAGTATAAAGTGAGAGCATTATTACAAGAGAAGATGAGTTCTTTAGAAGTAGTCTCACATCACCAGAGAGTAGTGTGAGACAGAGAGAGATTTAGTTAATACAAATGGAACTAGTGAAAAAAGATTACCTTGAGATCTTGGGCTCTCGTAGTTTTGACACGTCTTCTCCTCGAACAGAAACAAATCAGGGTGACCATACTCGTAGCCAAGATGAGAAGAGCCAAGACAGTAATCAGGATCCAAATCCATCCAGTATCCCGATAAGCCCCACCACCTAGTCCACCTAATCCATGTCCGACTCCAGCTCCAGAAGGCACATCTTGAAAGTTAAGGGTCATATTCTTCTCCACTACTCCTCCAGCATTGCTTCCAACACAGGTATACTCTCCAGCGTCTTCTTGCTCCGTCTTGGGAATTGTTAGGTTGACCCAACGACCCTGGTAATCAACACCACCACCGCTGTCCAAGTCCAGACTTTCTTCTCCCATGGGAAGAAAATAAGACTTTCCGTATGACCTCGAGGTATTTGTTAGTACTTGACCATCTCGAACCCATTTTAAATCTGGAGGGGGGTTGCCACGAACGAGACATTCTAAAGTGATGTCACTACCAATGTCAGTATGAACTAATAATGCGTCTGTAGGTTTTCCATTGATTTGTACACTGACTATCTCAGGGCGACAAGCGAAATCAGCGGACATGAGCGTGTCCCATGGGAAGTTTGCTACATGAGCTGGTTCTGCACATTTTGTATCGTGCTGAAAAAAATTATTGGCAAGCACCCAGTCGCGAAGGCTTTTAAGTCGGCAATCGCATTTCCAAGGGTTGCCGGCTAAAGATAAACTTTTTAATTTTAAGGGCTTGAACAATTCTTCTGAAAGGTGAGTAAAGCGATTCCCAGACAAGACAAGTGAGTCCAATACTGTAAGCTTATCAAAAGCGTTCCTTGGAAAAGATGAAAGTTGGCAGTCAGAAAGGTCTATTAACTTTAAAAATTTCAAAGAGGGGAATGAAAGGCCAGTTAACGTGTTTATTGGATTTTTTGATAACTTCAATTCACGCAGTCTAGTAGTTGGATTGAAACTTTCCATGTCCAGAGTTGAAATTAGATTTCCACTCAGGTCAAGTTCTATCATTATCTCCAAGCCTGCAAATGCATCACGATCAATCCTTTCAATTCGACAATCCTGAAGAAACACTTTTTGGAGATTCATAAGCCCAGCTGTTTCGAAAGCATGCTTCGGAAGAATCTTGATAGTCGAGCCAGCCATTTCCAAAACTTGCACATCTGAACTCAAGCCAGTTGGAATACTTGTCCAAAAGTAACCTCGGCAGTCTGCCGTTTTCTTTCCAGACACCCAGGTACATTTACACCCAGAGGGGCATTGCAATGTCCAATCCTCTGACCCTCCTACTGCCAACCACTCTCCGGTAAAAAGAAACAGAACTAAAATTATTTGCAGAACCTTCATCCATTTCCCCCGTGGCCTATTTTGCGGTTTTCTTATCGAACTCTTTTCTCTTTTCTCAGAAAAGTCGGAGTCTTTTGATAATAATTGCGAATGTAATGGTGACTCTAGGTCCATGTTGGCTTCCTTAGACCGGGGACTCGTCGTCGATTTCGATTCCATTATATCCATGTGCGTGTGCCAACTCTTCCTGTGGCAACTTATGGTTTTTATTATTGGCATTGTTGTTGGCATCACCCAGCAGCACTTGTACTAGTAGTTTTTTTGAGTATTTTCATGCTACCAGAATAATACAACGCTTGTCATCTCGCATTAAAGTAAACGTTGAGTTTGCTTTCGAGGTAATACTTTATGCACGACCACCACTATTAGAATAGGTTTATTTTACATATACGTTTGAAGGTGGTAGAGAAGGCCAAGGTGTGGAAGATTGTTAATGGGGCTCATACATATTCTAAATGGTTTACACAAACTACATGCTCCCACGCTCAGGAAGTCCTGTTCTCTAATGCTAATGTCATGAAATATTCAAATTATTCATAATGTATCGTCTCTATCCTTTTAACAACTCACGTCCCCAATTAAAGTGTTTAACTTATTTATGATGTTAGTTCTTCAAATTATTCTTGGCTTTCCGAACCTTGTGATTTTCTTTAAAATTTTCTTTAAGTGCATCACTGAACAATAGGAGTTGAATTTTTTAAGGTTGGTATTTCTTTTTGTTGTTCCTCTTTGTATGTATCTGTAAAAATAAAAATGAAAATTCAGTTATTAGTATCGTTGCTAAATTTGTAAAATATATATTTAAATACTTTATTCTTTATTAATATGTTACAATTGGCTATTAGTTAGTCTTTCAGGAATTTTAAGAATTTGACTTTCCTAACGTCTTACTATACAGCTATAGTGCCCACTGGCCAGTCATTACGTTACTCGGCAAAGCAAAACTGATGCTATTTAAATCAATAACAACTTTTATCATCGTTTTTTCCATCCAGGTTCATGTCTTGTCAAAATATATTACTTTGAACTCTGACAAATTCATATGAATATTCATTAACGTTCATATCTTCCTCACTTAATACTGGACTCAATAATGGTTATTCCGAAACCGACGAATAAACCTTAATCAATCCATGTACAAATACACAACTGTAAGATATCACACGGAACTAATATTAGCTTTTCCGGTTCGCGTCTAATCAAATTGAACAAGTGACTCAGTTATCATCATCATCCTGACCAAAAAACCACAATTAAGCCATCAGAGTGATTCCGAGTGCAAAAGCTTGTATTAATCATCCTAGCCTGATATCATCATAAGTAAGAAATAATATTTCACATCAAAGCCCAACTAAAAGTAAGCTTTATGACTAAGCCTTCAGTCTATAACTAAAATGACATGAGAGAACAGGTGAACAGGTCACCAAAGAAAAGTACACAGACACACACCTGTCATGTGATTAATTTAGTTTCCTATTTCTTTACACTTGCATTTAGCAAACAGAATGATACCCCATGATACGGGACTTTATGATTTCTAGACTGTGGACGTAATAATATCATCCCATCACATCAGGCACGTCTAGCCAATCTAAAGTCCACTCTACACTGCCTCATGAGCATCACAACTAAGTAAAATGACCCTTTCCTTGTCTCTGTGAATGTGACAATCTGTCCTTCTTTATTACACTTTACTATTAGTATCCAATCTAAATCTAACTAAGCCAACATTCTCGTCTCCTAAATAATTATTCCATTATTCTGTATGGTTTGAAATGGTTGGGTAATTTGTAAGAGAGGCATTAAATTTTATTCTATCCAATGTGGACATCACATTCGCATTGACATTATCCACTTCCTGTCCGAGGGTACAATTACAATTTCACGAGATTAAATTACCACTACTGACTGACTATGGGAGTTTTTAACTTGTGAGTAGGAAACTAAAGCAAAAGTATTAGGTAGTAGTGCCGTGGTAGCCTAATACATTGGTGGCAGGATCATACGAAACATAACATAAGAGAAAATAGTAGATAGATGTGGAATAGATTAGATTAGATTGAATTAGATTGAATGAAATGAAATTAGATTTTCTGCTCTCTCTCTCTCTATCTATATGGATGGATGCTTGTGGAATTTTGGGCTTGATAAACGAATACCTCTGGATCCTAATACATATCAAAAGGGACCGTTCGAAAATTAGAAAATAATTATTTTGAGAAGGATACAACGTCGAATATACCTGGATATAACTCCTTAACTTCAAACTTCTTAACTTAAGGAATTTTTCAAGTCAAGGAAGTTGTATCGAAATTCTTGTACAAAGCAGTAATGTTTGCTAGTTTCAAGAAATATGAAAGCATTTTATGATTCACAGAATCAACTTGAACAATATTTGCGAACGGATTTCTCAGTAAAAGATAGATATTGTAGAACTAGAACTAAAACATGTTGCAATGACATCCTTAAAAGTATCGACATTGACATTACATCCCATCGGCAGAAGAGGAGACATCGACCACCACCATCACTTCGGTATAAAACCACAAAAGTAGAAACTAATAGAAACTTCTCTTTACTTACAAGTTCCAATTCTAAGGTACTCTGTAAGCCTTTAAGATGCGACTTTACACGAGCATAATGTATATGTATTAGAGAAACTCAGCAGAATTCATGCTACCACCACCACTAACTCCGGTTTCTTATCCATTCTCACTGAAACTGTCTTTTAGTAAGAGATATTGGAAGAATTTAGTTTAGTTGAGGACGATAATAAGTTCCTTTAATCAATAACTGTAAGGATGTGTATCCCTACCTACTAATACTTTCACTATATAAAGGTTCTATGTATTTATATTTAAGTCTATAACTATTTTGTTCCTTGTGTGATTAAACTTCTCAGAAAGAAGAAGTCTGCCAATGACTCTTACTTCAGAGAGTTTGAGCTTTATAAAACATTGTAATGCAAACTGGTCGTAAGTAACACACTAAGACAATTTATAAAAGGACAGCTCGGCTAAATTATTACCAATTTCTCAAGAAGAACCAAAAGTTCTCTGAAATTCCAGAACAAAATTCACCTGGCTTTGCTCAATTCTAATCATATCATAATAATAATAACGGAATCTCATTTGGATGGAATCCCATTATTTTCTTTCTCTCTTTAAGTAAAATATTACTCGATCTACCTATCTATCCATTCTATCTATCGCCTTTCCAAATCTAAAGCTTTAATACATTAGGTAGGTGGTACTAGTTTTACGGACTGTTTCTACTACTACTTACTACTACCAGCCACCAAGTATTCAATCTAAAGCTATTAATAAAAGCTTCGTGTGCATAGAAAATTTATAACTTGTAAGGCCTCTTTCTCACTCACACAACATTTAAATCTAATTTGTCACCCAAAGTCTCATTATTTTCAAAGACTAGCGTGTAGTCAAGCAATACCATTGGTGGTGTAGTCAGACTTAAGAAGAAATATACACCTTCCTTAGAAGGGAATAAGAAGCTTATTATTTTGTTCTTCTCTCTTTCTCAAGAACTAACTTATTA
>JAQGAA010003352.1:0-11019 GCA_034696425.1 Isotoma viridis
TTCTTTGTTTCTATGAATTTCAATTATTTTCAAGATATTTTTTCTCTCTTATGGCGTGTTGGAAATTACGTTAAGACAAGTAAAAAGACATTATGACATGATTCAAAGGGCAAAAAGAGTTATCAGTGTGTTAGGTGGTAATATTGGAACCAATATTTTATTTTTGTAAAGTTAAAATTTTATTTTAAGTTGTAGGTAATGTACTTTTTTTCCTTGGAATAAATCCTTCAGAATCAGAGGAAAAAACCCGTACCCTTGTCTGCTTACAAACCCTAACTCCACCAATCTACTTTATTTCGGTGGGGACTGACTAACTATAAATTTGCAATGTCACTCTCATCAATCTCCCAAAAGGATTTCATCCATAGTTCATGACTGAATAGGTTTGTCTTGTTCAAATATTAAATTCAGTCCCTGACTGCTCTGACTCTTTGCAGGCCTGACGACAAACCTACGCTTTATGCCACTCTACGGCATTTCATCACGTAGAAGAAAGTTTACCTTTCTCGGATATAATATTATATGCGTTTTGTCCCTTTTGTACTTTGCTTTTTCTCTCTTGGATTGAATGTCAACGAACGAAGTAAATTGGAGTAATATGACAGATTTATTTGATTTAATGTGATGAAAGACCCTATATGTGTTAGTTAGTTTGAGAAATGGGATTTCTGTTGGAAACTGATTTTATTTAATTTAAGCCCTAAAATTATTAAAATTTATGTAAATGTTATTTTTTCTAAAGCTAACTTTGGTAAAACTTTCAAAAAACAGAAAATTTTTTTAGGTCAACTGTATACAACCTTCAGAGGAAGAATTACAACAAACAAATGCCCTAATTTACAACATAACTTCTAAAACGTACCACATCAGCGTCATCATAACGACCTCTGCTACCGGTAATGTCAGGCCCGCTTATGACATTCGGGTTGTCTCCAAGTGGATAAAATGCATTTCTGTCAAACCGGATATAGTGATGAGGATCATCATCACTAGATTTTGAATTTAATCTAAAATGCTCATCTTCTAGTAATGGTAACGGATCTCCGGTTTCATCATCAAAGCTCTTTTGGTTGTAAAACTTGTAAGTGTCATCATCACTTAAAAAGGTTTCCTTTGAGAAATCGAGACTTCCTTTTTGCCCAAGTTCATCTGAGTCTTCTCGATGTCTAAAATTTAAGTGGTCACCCACTTGAAATTCTTTGAAACTCGCTTGAGTCTTCAGATCACGTCCACCCTTAGCACCACCACTAAAGCCTTTTCTGATACTCCTTCGTCCACCATCATCATCATCTTCATCATAGTGGTTAGAGAAGTATTGGCTTTGATCATAAGAGTGGTAGCGTTTTGGCTGAAAATGCCTTTGCTGATGGGAATTTTGGTCACGGTTAGGATTTTCATATTGGTTTTCTTCAAATCGAAGTCTTTTATCGGCAACATCATCACGAGCATAAAATCTACCACTACCACCACCACTGCCTATTCTTGCATCATCCTTCAACCTCCGATATAGATTGCCATTTATCTTAAGAGCTAATTGTTCCTGTTCTTTGTCTTTTTGTAACAAACTCGGGTTCCTTTTCCCTTCTTCAGTAATATATTTTTTAAATTCAGATCGAAAAATATCGTCAACAAATCTGAGAACATTTGCTCCATACCATGTCATAACTCCTATGGCCATCACGATTTGAAAAATTAATATTCCTCCTGCCATTGTTAAAAAAGCTATGAGCATGAATGAATGAGTTTAGTTATTTTGATATAAACTCTGGGGTTTTACACCATACACACCGATATGCCATTCCGCAACTAAAAAATCATCGGAAGTGCACAATTTATTGCTGAATCTCAAGTTTCAAAAGCACTTTCCCAGATTAGGTGCATCTATTCACGAGGGTTCGATTACTAAAGTCAAATCAAAATGGTCTAGTTGAAGGTGAAGGTCCCCCACTGTTACCACCATTCAAAGCTTGCATCAAGTATGGCCAAGCCATTACAAAAATAATGAATACTGAATTGAATACTACAAAGTATCTCATGTACTCAAGAGCTTCAGGTGATTGAAGACGACCCATCAGTCCTCCTGTCTCTGCTTGCTGTTGTCCACTTGGATCAGTACCTTCACTTGTTGGACCCCTGGGGTACCTTGCTGATACATTGTACTTTTTACCTCGCTTTGATGTTTCACCACTACTGATTCCACTTCCACCACCAATATTACTACTACTACTGTGTCCAATCTCGTCTTCCAGAGCCATTGTGACTTTTGTCACTACGTCCTAGACGATACAGTCACAACACATTGAAGAAAGTGTGCATTCTCCGAAATTCTTAGACTCTATGTTACGCAATTTTTTCTTTTTCCTGGAAAGCATTAAGGAATGTCACAAATTATTAATCATTTACCCGGAATTAAGGCAAACTTATTTGTTTTATTAGTTTAAATTTCTTGAACAACTTTCTTTGAAAATGATTACAAAACTTTCTCATCTCGTTGCATCAGCAGCGTTACCAACTATAAATTTCCAGATAATCTCTAAACACAAACCGACAAACGTATTGATTTTTTCCCACCGGTTAAAATGCTAATGCCGGCTTACTTTTATATAACTTCAAAGTTGATTTTGATACCAGTATCAACAAAATGCTTGTTTTTTTACACAAAACCAAAATATTTCGCTTTTTTCCAAGAAAAGTCAATAATAGAATTTCCATTAGTGCATTCCATTCTCTTTTTTCATTCTTTCTCAAGATTCATGTAATATAATGCAATTTTTGTTTCAGACTTTTATACTTCTAGGCTAGCTACTACTACTCCCACTCCTACTACTTCATTTCTATCAACCAAAGACCCTAGCTATTATTAAAGTCTTATACAACTAACTTTTTTTATCCAACCCAAGAATACATATAATAAATACCCTCTGCATTTTACTAGTTACTACAAAGAACACAACCGAATAATAGAAAAATAAGAAGCCGACTCTCATGCAATACACTACAGACTATGCTGTTAATACTCAAGTGTTTACTTTTACTTTCTTCCTGCACACTTTCACTTTCACATCGACACAGAGCAAACAATGAACCGTTTTTTTCTCCACAACAGTTATCTATCTGTAAAGGAAAGAAATGATTCATTGAACCCTACGAACCTCGTCAGTACCAACTAAGCAATAAGCAAGTCCTACCAGTTACCACCACCACCAACTACCACAAACATTACCAGAAGAGATAGGAAAAAAACACAATATAATAAATCTCAAAGCCTAACATCCAACCCGGGTGACTAGATGAAAAAATGCCAAATCAGATTTCTATTTCGCGAAGTTTTTTTTTCTCCCTTTCTCTCTCTCTCTCTTTCGTAAGATTAGCTGAACCCCCACCGGCATACCGGAAGCCGGATGCTTTACAAAGGAAGGATTTGAGTTCCTTTTATTAGTTCTTTTTAACTGAATAAATCCCCGTTTCCTTTTCTTATTATTATATAAAAAAGAAAAATAGCAACGCTAATTTTTTAACGGGTTGAAATGAAAAAATAAATTAAGGAACGAACCCGATGGCACTTCACCGTTTGAGATATAAAAATGATTACTTGTTCTATCTAAAACGCTTCAGTAGAAATCGACTAAAATTTTGACTAAGATTGAGTAGTAACGCTTAAAGACGTGTGGCCTTACTGTGAATGATGGATGAATACAATTTTAACAAATTGAATCCAATTGTACTTTGTTTGCACCAGCTTGGCCAGAATGACCTCTCTCTCCTTTGGTTTGAGCTTTACATTTATCAAGAAAAGAATTCGTGACGAATCAATCTGGATTTTCGAGACAGGCAAGGAAGGCTTCTTTATTCCAGAGTTGTTTTTATTATCACGATATTAATTTTAAGTCCAAGAAAGACGGGTGTATTTGGTAATAATAAAAAAACATGGAGAGAATAAAATGCTTTGTCCAGATTTGGACTGTCACCTAAGGAATCAGTATTGTACATATTTGGTCATCGCTAAAATAGTACGGAGTGATGGAGTTATTATTGGTCTTTGTCGTATTAGTATTGAGGATAACTGTGGTGGTAAGTAAGGAATTTAGAAGGATTCAGATTCAGATAGAGATAGCACGAGTAGTAGTAGTGGTGGCAAAGAAAAAAATAGAGAGAGAAAGCTTTGGTTGATCTAATTGAATTTATAGTTCCACTTTGTGGTCTTCTTCTTCCAGTGATAATTCGATTTGGGGTCTACAGTCGGTGTCATCGCGTCGCTCTGTGTATCTGTGAGTGAGCGTTAAAAGTTAAAGTTGTATTGTTCTATTATGTTGTATTCTGTATGCAAGAGGTGTACTGTGTACTTCTACCCGGTCCGGAGAAGTGGGTAGAAGTGGTTGATGGTGGTGGTGGTGGTGGGGGGTACATGGAGAAAAGTTTATTAGGATGGCTTCATTCATTTTCTAGTAAGGTCTGCCTTTATGTGAAAATTATATTGTTTCGTTTCATGTTGAGTAGGTACAATAATGCTATTTCTTAAGATTATAAATAATATGCATATTTATTAGAGTTTCTCAAATACATTTTGGATTGCATTTATTTTTAATTGTACGAGTATTGTATATGAGTCTATTGATTGTTATTGGCTTTTATGTGTAATTAATTAGGTTAGGGTATGTAGTAGTAGGTGCAATAATCAGTGTCACTAATTTTTGTAAATTTACAATGGTCATTTTTGTTCATTTTCAACTAGTGAATTTTCTGTATTGATTTATACCTTTCAATTTCAAAATCATACTTTGGGAAAATACTCATAACTGATCGAATACAAGTTAAATAATCCTCCCAGCATAAGTCCTTCTGTCATATTTTAAAATATGTAAGATTATGATGCATATTCGGAACAAACTTTTTAAAGATAGGATGATTCGTAGTATATCCTGACGACAAGTTTATCCTAGTTAGACAGGAGAGAAAAAAGTGATGGCTTTGTAAACCCAAATATAAGCCATAATAAATTAAGCCCTCATTTAAATACCCCATTGGCAACAATGCCTCATTCAATTTCAAAATGGTAAACTACAAATTCTTGATATTTGTATTTTCATAAGTATTTATATGAATTCCGTTACATGACAATCTGATAGAGTCGTACATATTATTAGAACGAAGATGAATTACTACCTAACGTATGTTATAATTTTAATTAACCTGCTAAACATGGTCAAATCGGAATTTAATTCACATGAAAAATAAAACCAGTACAAATTATGCATTTGAATTGAAAATATCCATAACTACTTGATTTAATTCCGTGTTTAGAAAATGCTTTTGACATGCATAATCCGCCTTAGGAATCATTTGTAGGTGTAACTGGAACCAAATAAAAATACAATCGTATTCCTCATTATGGAAGATAGGAACAATAATTTGGGTATGGTATTCAAATAACATAATAATGAAACTACTACCAATTAATTTGTATGTTTCGTTATCGTAATATTCACCGTTTTTTAAATTACAAATTAGATCCTTTCGAGGATACAGAGCTCTTTAAAACATCAGACACACACTTAGGAGGAAGAGGTGACATGCATTCGTCTAGGTATAAAACTAAGAAATTCTGCAATGGAGTAAAAGTAAATGTCACATAAATACTTAATTACTTTACTAATCAATTTAAATTAATTTATAGAAATTAACAAAACTATTTTATAAATCAGGTCCCAGTCTTCGTTCCTGAGTCTGATCAAGATAAAAAGAATCCTCAAGGATGGTCTTGGACTCCCACAGAAGGATTAAAATCAAAGAAAAGAGCGACTGATGAAAACCATAATGAAAGTGCTGAAACTCATGGAATATCCCTTGGTCAGATAATTAACTCATGTACCTGTCCCATCTGCTTGGATCTTATGATTGAAGTATGACAACAACCTTTGACATTTGACTGTCTTATAAAATTGAAATGTCAATGTCATTTATGATTTTTTAAGCAAACTCTCTGACTCTATTATAGGCTACTGCAACATCCTGTGGTCACTTATTCTGTGCGTCCTGTCTCCAAGAGTGGTTAAAACTCAAACCGATGTGCCCAGTTTGTTCGAAAGAAGTCACAAGCCAAATTCGTCTATTTTCAACCGACCAATTTATAGAGCTTTTACTCGAGACACAAAACATCTCTATTGAACTTAAACGTCGCTACCATCAGGCTGTAAAAACCCGCATGGACAAACAAGGAAAAGAGAACACAGGTTTTATGAAAAAAGTCCGTAAAAGACTTGATGATCTTTTGATTTCTTGCAAGTCAAAAGGTGTCATCGGGACATTTAAAAACATAAATCCAGTGTCGAAAATTCGTAGTGGTATTACTGTTTCTTTATCCAAACCGGAATTCAGTCTTAGCTCGTGGTTCCAAGAACGCCAAGCCTACCTTGTTTTTGGAATCGTGATAGGAGCTCTTACAACTGTTACTATTTACAATTTGCGGAACAGTTCCAACTTTTTCCTTTACGTTTATCTCAGTCTTAAAAATTATGACGGAAGTATTCCACCCCATTTACTCAATGGACATGGAGAGTCATCCTCAAATTATGGTGGATCAAGTGGACAAGCCGGTGGACAAGGTATTACTACCGAAAGCGATGCTGCTTCCGATTCTTCTAATCTTTACACTCGGTTTTTAAGCATCTTCGGATATAATTAAACTTCAACAAATTAACCATTTAATCAATTTAGTAGAATACCATTATATTATAACATATAAAAATGTAAAACTCGTGTACAAATGGCAAAAAAAAATACTCAAAATAAAGAATAGCACTATAAAAATATAAATATAATCTTATATGAGCGGGCAAGGGTGAAAGTGAAATTTTGCTTTCACCATCTAAATGTGAAACATCCAAAAACTAGTAATAATTTAACACAAAAAGCTTTGTAAATGAGGTTTTAAGTAATTTTTTAAATCCAATTTAAAATACAAGTATATTATGTTAGGGTTTAATTTGTATCTTTAAGTATAACATTTTTTAAGTTGAAAGTGAAAGTCAACTTTCACCATTAAGTTCATTTCATCGAAGTAAAAGCCTAACCACCCGATCTAGCTTTCTAACTCCGGGAGACTTGTTGGCTCTGCTAAAAAACCAAACAAGCACCATCTTCCAAGTTCGGCTTGATCCACATATTCCAATTCGGATGGTATTTCTCTCACATCACAATAAGGTGCAATATTGTACGAGTAGAATTTCTAAAAGTCCTAGTGTATACAGTTTGTGTGGCATAGAATGAATAGTTCGCAGTTTTTACTGGAAGGGACTGCTACTTGATAGATTTTGGATAAAAAACCAGCTTAACACAAATGTGCATGAAGACAATGTTACGTTTTGCTATTGCACAAGTGGACATCCCTTAAAAGGTGATCTGATTGTAATTGTTATACTCCTAAAGTTACGCAAGGGAGCATCCATCCATAAAGTAATGAATGCATTTTTTTATAAATTTTTGTATTAATTACTTTATTAATGAGATTATTTTATCAAATCATTACTTCTACCAGAACCAGAACCTGATTGTTTTATTTAAAATTTATAACTTTGGAATCGGAGATTGTATGAAAATACATGTTCATAATAACTGTTTATGATAGTCATTACAAATAGCCCTTACTGCCCTAATAAAATTGAAATTTTTTGAATTTTTCGGAGACCTTCCAAGATGACAAGGATTGGTTTTTAAAATCTGTCTGTCTGTAGAAGCCTTTTTGGTACTGGGGTTACAATTAAAAATCCACAGTTGAAATCAGAAACTTGTATTAATCTTTTTATTTTTATCAATCGACAATTTCAACCAATTCATGAAAAATTTGATTCTCGAAGCTTAAAATTGACTCAAACCGCAGAAACCCGTGTGCAAAAGATATATGAGGTACTTAAACAACCTCGAACAAAAGAGTTACCTAAGGTATCCAAAAACCCCAAGCAAAAAGTACAAAACTAATCTACAAACCTACAACAAAGTTCTGAATTTTCTCCGACAAAAACCCCGGATTAGCTTTCCCTAAAACAAAATTATACCGTATACACGCACGCGTACGAATTAGAAAACCAATGAGCTTAAAAAAACCTTCGCAAACAAAAACAATTCAGCTATAGGCAGGGTTGCAAAAAAATTTCGGATTTTTTCTTATTATTATTGCTAATATTGATCTAATACAAATGCCCCATCCATAAGTACATTTTTCAGTTTTAATTAAAAGCACTTTTCATACCGTTAAATCATAAACGGGTTTATTTTTATGATGAAAAATGCCAGGTTTATGTGTATTTGGCGAAAAAGAATGCATTAGATTATACATAACATCATTTACGACGTCAGAGAACACAATCTTCTACGGATATTCGAATCCGAAAGGAAAGACCGATTGATTAGACTGAAAAATCATATTCAGCTTCAGTTTTAACAGATGCATTGCCTACTTGCTAGTCTATGCCATTAATGCCATTCCTTCCTTTTAATACAATCAACAATTTCTGAATCTTTTCCTCTAACTTTTACTTTTTAGCATATTCGCTAACATATTCGCTAACTCAATTCGTACCTTATTCAATCCAATATTATCACATCATACATGAATGCTTCGCAGCTCAACAGAACAAGGTTATAACGACAAAAACACTCTGAATACTAATCTTATTTTACTTTTACTTGCTACACAATACTACACATCATCCATGATCCATACATACAGCAGATACAACAACACATGCATATATTAACTACATAGGTAAAAAATCGAGGTGGTTCCAAAATAAAATGACTCGAATACTTATCCTAACTAACTATCCTATGCGATCCTTAATGACTATTCTAAATCTTTTTACATATCCACAATCCACATAGAGTTTTGGAAAACAGTGGCGAGTTTCCAGGATTAATTAAAAATTTACAAATTCCAAATTAATTATTATCACAGACTTTCTCCAAATTCCAAATCATTTTACCCCAAAATCTCAAAAAAAGCCTTAAATGTCACGCCCCTCATAACTTCATCAACCTAAAAGTCCAGAAACATGAAACTTAAGAAGCTCCAAGGGGCGTAATTTCTGGAACAGTTCCCCCCTCATAATATTCCAAAGCTAAGGGCTTCTTTTGCTCCTAAACGCATCCCCATAGACCTAAGGTTAAAGGTCAAACTCAAGCTAACATTAAAATCGCCCCTGGAACAGAAAACAAACACATGTGTGTATCTCTTATATATAGAAGTAAACTAAAAAACACCAGTGGTGGTGGCACTCTCGTACTCGTACTGTAGTATGTAGTAGATTGGATCTCAAATGCATGGATACTTTTGGATATTAGACCACCACTGCCAGGCTATATGTCTAGTTAAGTTAGTAGTAAATCCCCTTGTGCTTGCTTTGGTTGTTTTTTGCATGGAATGAGAGGGTATAGTAGTATGATCGGTGGTGGTGGTGGTGTTTTCTTCGTTCCCTGAAGTGTTTCAGGGAGATTGAGAGATGGGATATATAGGGTAGATAGGAAAGAAGGGAGGTTCCAAAAACCTTGACTAGCCTTTAAGTGTCTCTCTTCTAGTTTGTGTGCCTGTGCCTGATGTAATTCCACACACACTACTCCTCGTTCATTTCAATTCAAGTTACTTACTATCATTATTATAATATTTAGTAATGGTTGTTCAATTCTCTAAATCCTCTTATACGTAACTCTTAACGTAATTTAAACAAAAACTTAGATTTTTTAATTATTATAGATTCTAATAAGGTTTTAAAGTACACACGTATGGATCCTTCCTCTCGCAGTCTTCAAGTTCATAGTTTGTAACCTCTTCTAATAATTTGTACTCATTCATATTCAGTCATCCAGTTGGAACGTTAGTGGGGAACGTTAGAAGAACATATTCGAAGAGGCTTCGTCGTGTCAACAACTATATCAAGTCATCAGTCATCAGTAAGTCTTAATTGGATTGGAATTGGAGTGGACACTTTCTAAATTAATTATTCAAAACAAATTTGCCTTCCTGCGCGCATATTTTTCGATACAATTGTCATTTATCGCATTGCACATTGTGTGGATTGTACATGCATGTCACAAATCAATCAATCAAGTGGTGAAGTTATTCTAAATACACACTACCACCATCAACACGTTTGACGTTTGGAAGTTGTAGACGAGCGGTGTGTGAAATTTCAAAATTTTAATTAATTTGCGAATTTGGAAAAGAGGCCTTGGAAAGTTGAGGAAAGGTTAAAACCGTAGAATGTGCCTGTATAGTTGATAAGGTCAAGGGTCGTCGGAGTAAACTAGGAGCTGAGAAAAGTGAAATAGGAAACGCTGCGTGGATCTCTAGAGAAAGTTCATTAGGGTGCAGGGTTCGAAGTCCAAGGAAGAAAACCGAAAAGGAAGGGTCAATCAATCCGAAAAGGTCAACAATATCAAAGGAAGGTGCAAGGCACACTCACTCAAGAAAGATCATCTCTGAACTCCTACACAAGGTCAAAGGTTGAAGGTTCAGTTTGTTAAAGGTGCAAAAATTCAAGAAGTCACGTAGTTTGACATTTTATACAATTAGTCAAAATAATATTTTGTATACAAAAGTCTTGCGGATTGTGCGTGGGGATATAAATTATATTATTTTTTAAAGAGTGAAAGCTAGTCATATAAAATAATATCAAAACACAAAAAGAAAGCAGGAGAAAGCCTTAAAAAAGTTTAGCCTGAGTGAAAATATACCAAATATACCAAAATATAATTTCAATAGGAAAGTTAATTCGAAAGTTCATTGTTGTGGAATTAGAAGAAGAATTGAAAAAGGTACAGAAGAATTGTGGTTTGGGATAATTAGCCGTCCAATTTGTCGCTTTTGTGTTTGGAAAGGGACATCCTAAGGGTCAAAAGGTGAGTGTTGACTTTATTTGTCACTATTTATTGTAGATTGTAGATTTGTTGTCAATTGTCACTTGCTGTTTGTTTGCCGAGCTGGACTGTACCAACTGCATTGCTTTGCTGTGTAAAAGTCATGAAATA
>JAQGAA010003353.1:0-11019 GCA_034696425.1 Isotoma viridis
CAGTCATCCCGAGACAATACCATTGTGATTCTCAGCAATGTCAAATTCAAAGACTTAGAGAATATCATTTTCTTTATTTACAATGGAGAAGTCAAAGTTGCTAATCATGAGCTCAGTGGATTTCTTCGTGCCGGTGAAATTCTACAGATCGAGGGCTTGACCAATTCCCCAAAAACTGGCAGCAATGTAAGTTCAATTATGAATTAGTAATTACAAATAATCAGTTTTCATCTTTCGTTTATATTCATCGTTGTGTTTGTTTTCCTGTGTTGGTGTTACAGGAGACTGAAAACGAGCTAAGTCATGGGGGTGTACCTGTAAGTGGAGGACTGAACTTCTCAAGCGAACAACAACAACCCCCACCGCCACTTCCACCAGACCCCTTAATGCATCACATTCAGCAGCAACCACAGCCAGTTTTCCGTCATAGTCAAGTGAATAGTACCGGTATGCCAGGATCAGGAAGTCCGTCGTCTTCCTCGATGAAACCTAATCACAATCTCATACAAACCTCATCAGTACAACACCCCGCCATAACAGTTCCTGCTGGACCCCCAGCAAAACGGTCCAGATATACAACTGCCACCGCCACTTCCTCTTCAGCAATCTCAAGTCGTCTTTCCATGAGTGGTGGTGGTATAGCTACATCGTCTACCTACGGCGGGAGTAGCAGTGGTGACGGAGGAATGATGGGTGTCAGTGATAACAGCAACTCATCTGGTGGTGGCGGCGGAAGAGGAGGGGGACGTGTTGATGAGAAATCTGTACCTGTTGACCCGTTGGCTATCGACCCTGGACATGGAGTGGAAGTAGGAGGTGTGGATTCACAAGACCCACTTGGTGGAGGAGTTGGTGAACCAGAAGGACAAATGCATGAAGAGGAGGAGACTGAAGACGACCACATAATTCATATCGAAGGTATCAAGAGTGAAGCTGGAGTGATGTATGTGCCTGAAGGATCGGAGGATGAAGAGGAGGAACAAAGTTTTGACATTCATGACCATGGTGACTCAAGCTCGATGGGTGAAATGATGGAAGGAGGTAAGACTGCTACATTTTAGATCGAAAATTCATGTGAAGATGTATTGTTTTATTTAGTTCAGAATTGGAAGGGAGTTTTAATATTATAATTTTTAATTATGGATGTAGGGATGTATCAGAGCGGATCTATTTCTGTTGAAGCTGGCCTTAACAGTAGTATGCCCGGTCCGTCCTCAGCCATAGCTGGCCCAAGTGGTGCTCAATCTACTCCAAAACCTCCAGGTAATTAAAAACTTCCTTTTTCGGGACAATTCACAATCCACGTCGACGGAATCTAACCTTCAGTTATCCCCCTATTTATAATCGACATTTAATATTCAACAAACTAAAAATCTTATCATTGTGTAATTAAATTAAATACATTCAAATAAAGTAGGACGCGGATTATTGTGGATGCAATGGTCTGACTTGACAATAAAGTTTACAGTTCAATATATAGTCAATTACAGTTTAGCAGGCAAGCAATACGCTTAAAGTCTTAAAGTTAAAGTAATTCTAAAATAATATTATAGCACAACTGTCACTTAAAAATTTAATTACTCCTTTCTCCTCCTGAGTAGGGATTTCCAAAGGTTAGTAGAAACAGTTCAGTTAGCTTTTTGTATTCTTGAAATAAATTCAAAATTGAATTTCACAATCGAATTTTGAATTCGATCAGAATAAAGAACTAAATGGCTACTTATGAAGGTAAATCGAATGAGATTTTGGAGTTTTCACGCAATGAGTTTATCTTATAAACTCCGTTGAAGAAATCGAATTTTAATGTTTAAAATGAGAGCTGTATAATCTTCAATAATTGATATTATTCCAAATCATTTTGCAATAATTCCATTAACAAAATATACAATAGGATTAAATAAAATTTCAATACGGTTCAGAAGTCAGAACTCATCTGATGGACTTAAAAGACTTATTTTCTTTTGTTTTAAATGTTACTATTGCTACTGATTTTAGTCAAGCTCTCACTTTCTTTCTAATTTTCTGTGATGCAAAATTATTTAATTTTGTAGTGAATTTTATGGCCTGGCAATGGTAATCGTAATCTATAGTCTAATAATCTTTTAACGACTGTCTTTATCCATACCTTTGATTTACCTTCATAAAGCGTTAAAGTATTGTATTTACCGAATTAAACGCCCTTTTCTAAACATTAATTTAAATTCCCCTGTCGTATCTTCTACTTTTTCCTTAATTAGTATTACTCTGAACGTTTATATTGTTTCATTTTCTAGTAAGTAAAATTAAAAGTTGAGCTTTTCTGTAAATCCGGATAACTCTTATTCACTCGATAAAGTTCTAAAACGTTTCATACGTTCAACCTTTGTTAATACCGATTAATTTATCTTTATCAGCGATAACTGATTTTTTTAAACTGAGCTTTGGTTAAACATCATTTGTCCCCGAGCCCCCAGCCGTACCCATGCGTTTAATTAAGTAATGAAACAGTACTTCCGCCCTAATAGCGACTGAAGTCAGAAGTTTGGTGCTTGAATATTATCCTCAAACGCTGATTATGAGACATAGTCACAGTCACTTTCCTATAAGCTTAAGATTAATAAGACCCTCCACTGTGCTACACTGTTTATAAAAAACTGATTTTAAATTTAAAAAGTATTTACAAAAGTAAAAAGCTTAGGAGAAGCCTTTTCTTATCTTCGTCAAATATAAAACGTGATTAGTGGGGACACCAATGAAGAAGAGGCCTTATTTGTCTTAAGCCTTTATTTTACCTTATTTTAATTACTTCCTTTGAACTTTGAGTACTGAAAGTATTACTCAACTGAAAGTACAAGTAACAATAAAAACAGAAGCAAGAATCTGAAACAATCAACTAATGATATGGGATGGAATGGGATTTCCAGTAGTCCAAAACTAAAATTTTTTTACCTTGATATCTATTTGAGAAGAATATTTATAAAACAAAACGCTGTGACTATGACTTATTTTGAAGGTTTAAGTATAAACAAATTCAGTCCAGATTTTCTCGACTTCCGTCCAAGTCCCCAACCCATCCACGTGGAATGTGAATAACCCGGTTTTTGTTTTGCATGGCTACTTTTTTAGAGTAAGGTTAGGGCAGGGAGTTCGTTTCCAACCGAAATTTCTAAGCAAAAGGCACAAACATTTTTTTCAATACTAACTATACACCTATATATAGTGACAATTAAGTCAGCTTTTCTCTATTTAAGTCGTATTTTTAAAACACTCTTCTTTGCATCTTTGCATCTTTTCATACGGTTGTCATTTCATACAAATTTAAATTAACATCGCATATGGGAAACGATAATTGGAAATGGTGGCTGGGAGTTGGGATATCATACAAGGTTTTTAAACCAGGTCATAATATAAAAACAACAGCAAATGGCTTCCTGGTCATGAAAACAGCCACAAGTTGTTAGTTCACCCGAACGGTGTGTTCATTTGGCAATACTGGCAATGGCAAAAAATGGCAATGGCTGCATATAAAAAAACACACTTGGTTTTTAAAGCCAAGTTAAAAGGGCATGGGCAAATGAATTACAATGACAAATATGTATAAAAGCCTCTTGCATATCAGCATAAAGCATACCGCTTAAAACATTCAGCATTTTAGGACTCAAATGGAGTTCTTTGGCGATCAGTTGGACTGGTGAAGTACCAGAACCCAACACAATTGATTTCTGGCTTTTATACACTCTATTTAAAGTTTTAATTGATTAAAGGTCTAAGGTTGACCTAAATTTTCTATCTATACTTTCTATACTGCAAATGTCAGCTATGTCTGCACATGAAACTGTGTTGGGTAATACAGTTATCGATGGATAGTTGATTTAACGAATATGAATTAAAAACAAAGACTTTCTCAATATAATGGCGTATGCCAAAAATTGCATTTTGTATTGCAAATTGACTATAACCTGAATTAACAACGGAATTTAACAACAAATAATGTAATTGTCTTCTATTTACTCTCTGAAGAGTTTTGAAGTCAGTCCTATAACAGGGCTTTCTTTTAAAACAAAAACCTTATTCTCTTCACTAGGAAAACTCTGACTCATTCAAATTATATTTTCCGTTATTTCCATACAAAATGGAAAATAATTCTACCAATTTGAATTTTTTTAAAGTTTAACAGTATGGAATTTAATTTTTCGTTCGGGCTCGAACGACTGTGCTTGAATAGGAAATCAATGAAACAAAATTGAAAAAACTTGTTTGAAAATGGCTTTAAAAAATAAATTTACAATAGAGTTTGAATTGAAAAATGTCCGTAATTGAACAAAGGTTAAGCTGTACTCTTGCACGAGTTGCCTATGTCTAGTTGATTGATTTCTCAATACATACTGATTTTGATAGCACTTGCAGGAATGTGCATTAAAATGAAATGATATTAAATGCAACTACTAGTATAAAGGAAAATATAAATATTCAAATTAGTTACAAAATTAAAGGATGATATAAAATGAAATGCTTAGCTGGGGGATGGGTTTAAGAAAAGCTTAGGATTTCATACTTGTAAGAGAATACTGTTTAAAATTAGTATATGGTTTATGGTTTCAGTTCCGTTTCCGAGACTCTTAGCTCCTTCGTCAGGGAAGTTCAGATTTCCAGCTGCGGAGCCGAACTGGTTTTCATGGTCTAACAATACTAGCGGTTCAAGAAGGAGAAGTCAGACTGCTGAGTATCTTCATCAGTTTTTCCTTATTGATAGGCTTAATCACAAAAGCATGTGTAAATTTTGTGGATTTACTTTAAATGGAAAAAATGTTACTAATTTGCGAGTGCATTTACGAACTAAACATTCAGATAGGTTTGAATTCAGTACTGGATGACTAGTAGGGTTTCAGAAATTTCAGATAAGAAAAACTTTTAAAAAGGCTGATATAGTGACTTACTTTAATTCTAAGATAAGGGTTTTAATATAACCTTCAATAGATTTACTCTTGACTCTTGAGTGTCTTAATTAATTATTATGTGGTTGCAGTTGCTCTTCCATCTGGTAAATACTCATTCCCATCTTCTACAAAAAATCAAGGTGGATGGCGAAAACGGCAACAGGGAAATAAAATCTGGAATTTTTTCTACTTCGATGCAGTTACTGTTAAAAGCGTTTGTGTATTTTGTAGTACAGCGTTTTCCGGTTGTCATACTAGTAGTTTGCGAAGGCATTTGATATAAAGCATAAAGACTTATTTGAGAATTTTGAAAAATAAACGGAGTTTTAAGTTCAGTAATTTATTGTTAATTGCTAGTCTGATTTGGAAACCCGGTTTTTAAATTACATTTATATTATCTATTGATTTTATGACAAAAAGTGTTTAATATGCAATAAATTGTGCTCGGATTATCCGAAAGTGTGGTCTTTTGTAATAGAGTTTCTTTGTGAAGATGTTGATACTGTACACACACATGACGTACCCTGACTGGCATAAGGTCGGAATATGCTTGTTAAATGACTTAACGACTGCAAACTGTAGACTGCAGCCTTTTTTCTCAAAATGTTTTTTTTTTGCTTATTTAAGTTAGTTAGTTACAACAGTTCCAACACTTGTGACTTGTAATTGTTCAAAAATAGGAGTTTCATATAGCTTTGTCTTGGTTTTTCAGTCCTGACACTTGTAAGAAAACTACCTTTCCCCACTGCTGGTTCGGTTTCAGGTCGTATTGGCCCTGGGAATGTTGCTAGTGAGGTGTGGCAGTTTTTCAAGTATGATCCAGATACTCGGAAATCTCAGTGTTACTTTTGTGGAATACTTCTAGCAGGATGTGTTACAACTAGTTTAAGGCGTCATTTGAAAGCTAAGCATAAACATATTTTTGATATGGGTTGAAAATTACATAAAATGCTACCTGTAACGTTTGTAAAATTCACTGATCATAAAATTTTTTTAATAAAATGGCTTTTGTGTCGTAGTTGTTCAACAAAGAGTTTAGTTGATTGATATGAAGTTCTTATTACTGATAGCATGATTGATTATTATACCTTATTCTTCTGGTTGACAGTACGTAAAACTACACTAGACTTTTGTTATTTTGCAGTGTTTGTCTCAGGAAGGTCTGAACAGTCTGAAGTTGTCCTTAGGAAATCGTTACACAAATGTCGGATTTGTATGAAGCTTTTAACTACGAAGCATGGTCTACAGAAACACTTGGACGTACACCTAGGGACACGCCGTTGGTGTTGTCATATGTGTTCCAAATATTTTTCACGCAAAGATACTTTGCGTTCACATATCAAACTCAAACATGGAATTGCTTTGAGACCTAAGCGGAAGCTTAGCTAGGTCTGTTGTATTCTTTTTGCTATTTTTACTCCTTTGCTCCTAACGGTCCTAACGTAATACGTAATGTAATTGTCGTTCTCAAATCCCAATCCCAATAATAGTCACAGTCACAAGTAAACAAAAGTATTGTTAATTAAATAATTTATAATTGAATATGCTGGGTTTATCCATTATTCACCACACCATATTTATCTTGCGTTTGCGAAATTTCTTACTTCACGCTGTTATTATATTGCAGTGTTGGCCTCAGGAAAGTACGAATTTCCAGTTGCAGGAATACCAGGGACGACGAGGGTTTCTAAAATTTGGCAGTTTTTTGTTCATAACTCAATAACAAAACAGAGTCAATGTGGTCTATGCAAAGTTAATTTACGTGGAAAAAAATTTAGTAATTTAAGGCGACATTTGTTAAACACGCATGGAGATATGTTCGAGATATGAATAGCTGGGGACTTAATAAGAATAATAGAGTACGGCCTTTGAGTGCTTGTTTTAGATTTTAGAATAGCTGCAGTTGCACTATTGACTTAATTACTTGAGTTGAGAAGTGTACATGTCTAAAAGTTGTAGAAGGCATTTTAAACTGAACCATTTCCAAATGTTAGAAATCTAAATTGACTATTGTCAAATTGTTAAGGAGGATTTTGAAGTGTGTATAACTTGGATAATAATAAAAATGTGATCCAGTGACGATTGTAAGTGGCAAAAATGACCGCTACCAAAGTTGTTGTAGCTGTGTAAAATCTAGAATTATTTTATTTAAGCACACAAAAGAGACGAATAACATGTTATATTATTATCATTAATATTACAGTTGCAGTTCAGCTGCTATCAGGATCAGGAAAGTATGTGTTTCCTGTTAGTGGGGGTCCTAACGCCGCTAAAAAGCACAAGAATCGAATTTGGGAGTTTTTCAAATTTGAAGGAAAATCTGGTCGAAATGCTTGCATTTTTTGTGAAAGTACCTACTCCGTTAATGGGACGAGTACGAGTGTCTTAAGACTTCATTTAAGAAAAAAGCACTGGCATCTTTTTGATTCGATCGATGGAAACGATATGACCTAAGTAATTACAATTACAGAACCTGATTATTTATGGGCAGCTATGTATTAGCAGTCTTGCAAAATAAAATTTGAGCATTTTGGGTTCGTCTATTTTGGAAAGTTTTTTTTCTATTCCACGGCGCTTTTAATTAATTCTGCTTGGTTTGCATACACAGAAGGTTTAAAAAACAGTAGCTAATAAAAGTTACTAGGAACATACTGCACTAACCGGCTTGCTTACTAGCAACTAGAGAATAGGAACATTTCTTATTAACTATTTTCTTCAACGGATTAACGATCTAGTTTTTGGTTTAATTGTTCACTTTCAGTGATGATAGGACCTTCAGGAAGATACATATTTCCAGAAGTTGGTTCAAAGGCTGAAGGAGGAAGTAACAACAGTGATGTGTGGCAGTTTTTTACTCTCGATTCGAAAAATTTGAAGTCAATATGTCTGTTTTGTGGGTTACAATTAGCTGGAAGTTATACTACTAATTTGAGACGACACTTGAAGCATAAGCATATGGATTTATTTGAAATTAAATAAAGTTGTCTTATTAGATACTTAAATTTAGGAATACATTTTTATTTTACACTGGATTAAGTTGATTTGTTGTAAATCCTGGATTAATGTTATTATTTATTAACAATGGGTAATGGGTAATTTAATTTCTTGTGTAAAAATAGCAAAAAATGAATGTCAAAGTGAAAATTGAGGTTTTCGTGTTGAGAAATGAGAATTTACACAAACTCATAATGCAGTATGTCAGTTTGGTATCTATTAGCTTTTTAAATATTTAGCATTTGAAATTATTATTGCAAGTATAATAATAATACTTAACGTCCATTTTTTATATGATTTGGTTTTGGTTGGTTGCAGTTCCGTTATCCTCAGGGAAGTTCAGATTTCCAGTTTCCACACCCTATAAAGGTGGACAATCAGAAATTTGGAGTTTTTTTGCCTATAGTCATATTTCTGGAAGAAGTCAGTGCATTTTATGCAGAAAAGTACTAGCTGGAAAGAGGGCAGACAACTTAAGAAGTCATTTAAGAAATAAACACTTAGATTGTTTTGAATTTAATTGATTGATAAGAGAATGCTAATAAATAAAATATGGGACCAATCTGATTGAGTGGGCTTATTAAAGTTACGTTTTTAGAATGGCTAAATTTAAATTTGTTTTGTATAATTCTGGTTTTAAAGATCGAGATGTGAAATAAGAATAAATCAGGTCTGACGACCAGACAATTATAAAATGAAATAAAGTTGGTTCGTTTAGTTGCATCAGACAGAACTACGATAAAAACATGAATAATTTGGGCTCAAGTTAAAAAAAATCCGTATGTCGGATTAAAAAATAGGAATTCGTACGCAACAATTTCCATTTACACTTTCCATTTAAGTGTATTATATAATTTGGTTGATTTCAGTTGCAGTATCGAACTGGTCGGCATCATACAAGCTAAATTTTCCAGCTGCGGAAAGAAGGGGTATTGGCAACCCCAAGGGAAAGCGACAGCGATCCGAACTCTGGAATTATTTCGTATTTGACCGAGTATCTAATAAGAGTAGTTGCAATTTCTGTGGATTTAAATTATCTGGGGCTATAATAAGCAACCTTAGAAAACATTTAAGAACCAGGCATGCTGGAAATTTTGATCTCACTAAAATAACACAGGAAAAGTGTTGAAGTTTTTAAAACATTCAGCTTTCGCATTTCCTTCCGAAATAGTTAGTAGAAAGGTAGGCGTAATAATCGCTTTTTAAAATCTATATTCTTTCTGAAATTAAGATTTTACAGCCGTTGTGCTTTTGATAGAATGGTTGACTGAAGTTTGATTTTGAAATATTTTTTTGTAGAAAAGCTTCCCTCAGGAAAGTTCCGATTTCCATTCTCAACAACAGGAATTGGCAGGGGAAAAACAAAAGATGTGTGGGAGTTTTTCTATTACGATGTATCCACAGATAAAACAATGTGCAAATTTTGCGGATTCGGTTTAGCCGGAAAGAAAACAAGTAATCTTAGAAAACATTTGATAACAAAGCATACTGATGCTTTCGAAATGAATTGAAAAATTGAAAAATTCTTTTTAAAAATGTAAAATAAAAATTGAAAATAAAAATTGATTGATGAGAAATGAGAAATGAAAATTAAAGACAGTAACGGATTACTGGTTTGCTTTGATCTAAAATAATTATAATATTTTTCTATGTAGATTTAAGTTAGATTTTAAAAGACTTGGTAACTGATTTGGTTCATACTCTCAGGGAAGTATAAACTTCCAAAATCCGTGGGAGATGGGATTCCGAGGAATAACCTATCTGAAGTCGGAAATTATTTCAATTTTGATTAACTAACTAACTTGGCTGATTGCATTTTTTGTGGCACATTAACGCTTAAAGACAGATGGGTTCTAGACATAGCTATTTTTTTGAAAATGGATAATATAGATTTAAATTATTTAAAAGGCTCTGATTCATTATTGATGAAAATTATTTACTTGGAAAACTTGGAATAAATGTGAAACATGAGGAGGCTCAGTTGAATTTATCACTTATTACTTTTGTTTTGTAACTCATTGCGTTTATTATTGCAGTTATTTTACCGTCAGGGAAGTTCATGTTTCCAGATTCTGGGCCACAACGACCAGCTTCAGCTGGAAGAGTTTCATCCAGTGAGGTTTGGTACTTTTTTAAAAAAGGACCAAAGTCTAACAAAGTGGAGTGTGTATTCTGTGGAGATTTGCTTTCTGGCAGAAAAGCATCAAATTGTAAAACTCATTTGAAAGCTGTTCATGCACAATTGTTTGAAATTAGCATGTAGACTAAGACTATTTCTATATTGATTGTTTAAATTAAAAATGTTTTGTATTAAAATCTTGCATTTTTGAATATTTGATTTAATTAAAGAAACGTCTAAAAATAGAATAGTCCATGAGTTGATTAGTTCAATTGATTGATGACATTCTGACATTATTATTTAGCGTTTTCTTATCATTACACTTGGCATTTTACACAATTTCTAACAATGTTAGTTAAATACTATCAAGCTGAAACTACAATTCTTTAAGGTTGCAATCTACATTTTTATTTAAACAGAAAGAATATTTTTTTTTCTTGGATTATTAATTTCAGTAAAGTTACCATCAGGGAAATACCTCTTCCCAGCGTTAGTGAATAACATGAAACATGTACCAAGGGGTACTACCATAAGTGGCGTTTGGTCCTTCTTTAAAATCAAATCAGCGGATGGAAAATTCGAATGCTTTTTTTGCGGATCCATGCTCAAAAGAAGATCATTAATAATTTGTAGAAAACATTTGCTAATAACGTATCATATCGATCAGTTCGATATGGACGATTACAATTAACACACTAGACTACTCTTGAAATAGATTAATCTTAAGTTTAAAAAGTAACGAAAGGACATTTATGGTCAATATTAAGCACAAATAAAAAAAGTAAAATAAACATAATCAAACTACAAGGAAATTGACGTTTTGGGATCATTATTAGAAGAGGCTTGAGAGGCTCATGCTAATTCATAATGATAGGAAGGAAAGGAAGATTAGAAAATACTATCTTGTTGTTTGTCTTATTACAGTTTTGTTACCATCGGGGAAGTTCAGGTTTCCAGTTCCAGTGGCAAAACATGCCGGAGCCGGAAGAA
>JAQGAA010003354.1:0-11018 GCA_034696425.1 Isotoma viridis
CCGTTCAGATTTTTGAAAATAAACAATATACAATGGTATACTTGGTCTATGCACTTATTTATCATTTTAATTGGATTAAAGAATTTAACTCTCTACATTCTTTGTACAATATCAATGTGGTTATTATTTGACGGATCAAAGTTTTGGAATTTTCATGCACAATTAGTAAATAGTAAATGTAAATTAGTAAATGTTTTCTACTTTCTATACGCCCAATAATACGAAGCTACTTTGATATGAGGCAGTATCAAAAAATTCTAAAATTCATGTTACTCATGCAAAATATAAAAATTAACTGATTCTTTTATTGAGTTAAGGTCTAAGGTTTCGTTTGCAGGCTTTCTATTTTTGTTAACTGGGTGCAAGAAACAAAAACTGCACTAAAAAGTGAAAGAAAGATACAATTTATACCAAATAATAAAAGGCAACAGAATTTCAAAATTGTTTTTGTGTTGTGTATCCGTTCAGATTTTTGAAAATAAACAATATACAATGGTATACTTGGTCTATGCACTTATTTATCATTTTAATTGGATTTAAGAAATAAAACGCTGTAGAGTCTTGAATTGTTGTCTCAATACGATATCAAATCAGAGCATCCTCATTGTAATTCTCCGTCCATTTGACATCTGCATGGAAAGGCAAGACTTCTGGTTCATGTTTTAGTATCATTTTATGAAAGTAAACAGTGATTTTTACCCAAACGACTTTCTTCACTGAACAATATTAGAGTTCACTGCTTGATTGTGAGTTACTCGTTTTGCTCATTCAACTATAAAAATCATTTGCCTTTTATGCATTTCATGAACATTTCCTCTCTCCTTTTGCACTGCCTTAAAGCTTATAACAAACTTGGAATTCAGTTTTGTATTAAGTTCATGATTGGGCTAGCCTTTTGATGTCGCCAAGAAGGAAATGAATAGTTTTACTTGAATAATATCTCCGTGGAAAATGGAAATGACTTGTGAAAGTAAAGGATGGATTGAGGAGATGAGGGATTATTAGCTTGATGTAGCATAAAGCACTGAGCTGTGAACTAAGGTGACAATAATGACATTTTGGAACTTGAGCCCGAGTATATTTTCATACAACGCGACAACCCTGATAATAACATGGCAGTCAAATAGTTCCATGTTGTGCTTTACAACTTCCAGTGTCAAATGGAAACAGAGATTTAATTACAGGTTATATTTTGAATTAAACCCAATTTAATCATCCAGCAAAATTATATTACTTGTTGGTATTACGATTGTGGTCCTTGAGTCATTACATGGTTATCTCTTCATATTCACTAATTGCAGTTATCACAAAATTCGCATGTAAACTACTGTGTAGACCAGTCTGTAAACCATTTTCAGTCTAACAAGTTTGTGACTTATCAGGCTGAGATGTAATGCGTTTTAAAAAAGCATCGCATCAGACAAATATTTATCTACATCCATTTCATTATTAATAAGTCTTGCCTTGAATTGCTTTGAGAAAATTGAGGCGTACCTAATAATTGTTCCACCCATACAACATAGCCCAAACTCTGCATAAAAATAAATTTAAAAATCCACAATTTTCTTAAAAATTAGTCTTATTTATAATGATGGCTGACTGCCTAATCTAAAAGGAATACTGACTGATGATATTTTATAACTACAATATTATAGTCAAGCTGACATAGCAGTTTGTGTAATACGATCATACAAAGTACTCGTGCAAAGCTAGATTTTATATTTAGATTGTTATTATCTGTTACTCAATAATAGTTCCCTTATGTACGGAAAACTGGAAAAGGATAGACATGCCAATGATAGACTTCTTTTGGTTGAATTTAGGTGTAATGACTCGAATAGTGAATTAATGACCTTCCCCTTTCACGTCACATCATCTTCCATTCTGTCAAACACATAACTTTGTATTATATAAAGTTCCATGAATGATGTTGATGTCATATCGACTCAGAATATTGAATACTGAACTTACGATGGATTTTAATTCATCTGTGCATGAAGTCAATGCTATCTATTCTAATGCCACCACTAAACTATATGATCGTATTATCAAAAAACCATCATTATTATGATACCTTTGAGAAAGTGAAAATAGGATTTTCTATTTCCATATCTTTTATCCGAATAGCTAACTCTTGGCATTTTCAATCGATTAACCACATTAAGTCACTCTTTTCTTAGGATCTCTTATAGACTTTCATCATAGTTTAGACTATTATTTATATTATACTCCTGAATAAGCAGCTGGCTAACGTAAACATGGAGATTTATAAAAAGGTAAAAACTTGAAGTGTTTTAGGCTGCAGTTTTGTCGGTATAGTATTTCAACCTGAAATAAAAATGTCTTAAGCTTTTTTACTTAATAAGTTAAAAATTAAGTCAGTTACATACGATTCTGTAAATAGGCTTTTGCATAATTTGTTTAATTGCATTAATTTTGCTTTGTATCTTTAGACCAGATGAGAGGAGCAATTTAGAGTCATCAATTTACTAGCTTATATTAAATTACTAATTGTGATCATCAAAGAAATCTTGCATCAAATGCATTTCTTTCATTTCCGGTTCCAAGTTCCAAGTCACATTCACCCCGTAAATTCAATACCGCTGTTCCATTTACAGAAATTACAGTATTATCTCATGGATCCATGGAGGAGAATTATTTGAACAATTTCGTTAAGAAAAAGCACAAAGATTCAGAATACTCATTTAATTTCTGGAGGAAAGCGTATAAACATGTATTGCAAATTGCAAAGTTACAGTTATGGTCTTCGTCAATGTGATTTTTATGCCATGAGCATAACGCTGATTTTCTCCCTTCTGTAATATGGCACATGGTGATTGAACAATATTTAAGGCGATATACTTCATGGGAATACATTTCTTGTGTAAACTACTACGAAGAAATAAATTTGTTTAGTTTTGCATTTGAGTTCTCAATTCATTAATGAAGTTTACTAATCATTCATAGTTGTACTTTGTTGACCGTGTATACTCTAAGCATGTTACTTAATCAGATTCATAAACAGTTTTGCTTATTTTGTTAATAGCAATGTAGAAGCTTCTCTTTCTATTTGGACGAATCGTACAATCAAGTTGATAACTCGTTTTTGACGAGAATTGTAAACAAAAAACCACATGAGCGGAAAGCGATTTAAAAATCATAATTTCTCATGCATTAAATTAAATGTGAAAGTTAATTCCTTTACCGATGTTGAACGTTTTCCTTGTGAAAATACTATTTCAGCCTATTTTCACTGTTTTATTACTTTTCTTGGCATGTATAGCTAATAAATTTAATCACTGTAGTTTTCTAAATGGTTTGAGAAGTTGCACACTTGTTACTTTGAGAATTTTCAAAGTAACAAAAACAATGCACCAAACCTCAGTGGCCTTGTCTATAGATCAAAAATAGTTTTTGAAACATTTTAAACTAAACAGCGGGGAAATATCGATCAAGACACTTATGTGATGACCTTGGTCTGGAGTGTCTAATATTTTTTTTTTATTCTTCAGATAATATGTTAAAACTATTTTGATAATAATTTCTAAAGATTACGCAATCTTTTCAAAGGAAAACACATGTTTAGAATGTTAGACATCCATAACATAAACATTCCGAAAAATCGATTTTGAAAAATTAGCTAGTTATTGACTGCAAAATGGTAAAGCATGATTTTCATCCTGCTCAACAAACATATTTTAACTCAAACATAAATTGGTTGATGCTCCCATCCCATATTTTATTTAGGTCGAAAAACCTATACGTACACATGTAACTAAGTGGTATGCTTGTGTGGGGGTAATCAGTCATGCATGACAAATGGCTAGTTACACCAGCATATTCAAGGTTCGAATGGAACTTCAGCAAAATGAGGCTATCTTGGTGAATGAATATTTTCACATTATACAACAACGTGAACGGAAAGTAGACAAATTGGTCGAACACAATGAAATAAGGAGCTTTGATTTGAGTAAGTTATGCAATTCATGAGTGCCATATGGTGAAAGTTTTGGTAAATGCACGTAGAACTTGCATTACGCATTTATTTTTGCTTCATGTATCCAGAAAAAATTCATAACTGAAAAATATGTTTCAATATTTCATGGTTTTGCAAAAAACAAACAAAAAAACTAACTCGTATCTTCTAGAAACAGGCGTGTTCTCTTATATCGTTTTCGTTGTATCATATACGTCTGAGATGTGTATATGGTACTCCATGGCATAAAATAAATTTCGTTTCGTTTCATCAACCAATGTTGGTTGACTTGTATCCACCACGGTTTGTAATTTTATATTATTAAAGCAGACAGAGTTTGAAGTAGGTATGGGACTGTGGACTGTGTTTCTTTACGCTTTGATTATAAATTGGAAGGCAATGTGACATGTACCTTGAAGAAATGTTAATGTCACAAGGCACAAGGTAATTTCCAAATCCTTGAGACAGCTAAAACAAGAGATTTTTATTAAATTAGCTGAAGTAACGTTATATGCGAAAATGGAACATTTCATACTTCCGGGTTATATTGATTCAGCCTAGAAAATGTAATCAAATGGAAAACTATGACAACTCGATCTAAGCCCTTGTTGCTATAAAGTGGGCAGTGTATTGTCATGCAGTCTGATGTGCCTCAGCAGTATAATCTGCCTGTTGGTTAAATCCTGAGGTTCCTGGGTTTTTTTCAGTTTGCTGTTATTAAAATTTGCGGTTTTTTGTTTGGAGGGAGTAAGGAAGAATGGATTCGAAAACAAAGCTTTTTAGATGAACGTAAGGTTTTCAGTTTGAAGACGGAAATCTAAACATATGGCATTTCTTGAATGAATGAGGTGTGACGAATTTTAATATGTTGTAGGTGTAACACGTGGGATATCAAATGCTTTAGAAACCTTCAAAAGCATTGATTTGGATTTTCGTAAATTTGAGAAAAATTACTTTGTTTGTGATTTACTACAACAAAAGCTTTAGCAGTGTAGAACCGAACAAATAGTTCTTTAATTTCACTCTCTTTGATGTCGATTTCCTTGACAGATGTGAATAAAATTATTTTTATGTTTCTCAGTTTTTAAACTTTCAGACCTAGAACTTTTTTTCACTTACTTTTACTCCAAGATAAGAAAAAGGTAGTTTAGTAAAAGGGAGCATTATGGCAGATATTTATTCAGCTTTACACAAAAAGATTAAAAGAATTTCGAAATAAATTGAAATACCAGTTTTTTATGTTGAAATTTAACCCACTTCTAAATATTAAATAAAGTACATCTTATAAGATGACTTGCTCTCAAGAGGACTTGTGAATTGTGATATGCTTATTGCTTTTCCATTTTTTAAATATTCATCAAAGCTTGAATTGCATAGTATTCGATTGACATTGCCATTTACAAATCAAAAAACATTCATTCTAAAACGAGAGATTTTTTATTAAATTAGCTGAAGTTACGTTATAACAAGACTAATCAAGCTTAAATGGAAGATTCCGTACTTCTATATTTGAGCTTATTTTTTGGAGACTTGTGATATGAATGTTTTTTGAAATGTAAAACTTATGTGATTTCTTTATTTTATATGGTTTCGTTTGAAGAACTGACAACAGTATACTTCAATATTGATATTAATTCTGTATTTCTTTTGAAAATGTGCCGAAATTCATTATTTAGAATTTTGCTGTAATTGTGCAAAATTGCAAATTGAAATAACGTAAGTAGACATGATGAAGACGAAGAGCTGAACAATGCATTCGAAATTGCAAAATTGCAAGTCAATTTCAGAGTTATTCTTTGTTTTATTTTCCTAAAAATAAACCCTATTATAATTAAATTAGGCTAGAATGCTTGCCATTCCATTTTATTTTCATTTCACATTTTGAACTCAAACATTGAGCACACAAGCACACGCAGCTTAGTTTTGATTAAATTCATACCTATCATAATCCTACTCGTAACCTTCGTTGTCTCAGATAACCTTCAATCGTCGTCGTAACATAATTTATAATTTATAATCCACTCTGCATGAATCAGTAGTAACAGCAACTGAAAAGAACTCTAAATAATGCATTTTTCCTGCGGGTAGACTCCTAAATAACATCAGCTAAACAAGGGATAACGAAGTGGAAATAAATGTTACTGAAGGTGAGAGGTGGTAGTTCAAAATGTATTAATCCAAATTCAAGGAAAAACAAATAATCCAACCCACTTATATTATCACTAGGGACAACACTTCATTAATGCTCGAAGTAAATAACGACAGTTTTGCAAAACGTATTTTCTGTCCTTTTCTATAAATTAATTTGACTGTTACAACTAATTTATTTACAGTTGCAACTTTATGATTCTTAACGCCTTTATGTCAATTTAAATAAATAGGAAAATGTTTAATCAAATTCTTTTCATTATGATCTTGGTGTATGTGGGGCTATGGGATCAGTTGTCTCTTTTCAGTCTCTTGTTGACGAAAACTCATTTGCCCCTCTGTTAAGGATTACGAAGAATATTACGACGGTCACAAAGAATACATTTTCCAGATCCATGAAGAAGATGAAAATTAATTTCTAAAACATTCACCTTCTAAAATCAGGAATTCTGAGCAGATATAACAGTGACATTTCAAGGATTCAAGCAATTGGAAATCATCGTTAGTCCAGCTACTGCAGAACTTACTGCAGTTAACTCATTTTATCTCATTTCTGTATTTCGTTATGTTATTTCATATTTCGTGTGTGGTGGTGATGTAAGGGAGATTATATGTATTGTCAATGTAGAGTGTGTCAGGAAGTCATGATGAAGGTCAATCGCGTCGTCACGCTAAGAGTCTGGACCGTGGGAAAAATACTTGGAATTATATCCGTAGATCTGTAATAATGAATGGAACGATGAACGATCAAAATCAATCAACTGCCGTTTTCTTGTCATCATCAAGGGCAAAGTCAGAGCATGCTTACCTATTCATGGCTGTTAAAGCATTCCATTTTGAAAACTTTTATTTAAGGAGGTATGAACATGAACAAAAAAGAGTATTTGGTAGCATCCGTCCAGGAAGAAAGGTATCCAGGAAAGGTTTATTCGATCATATAATAATGTAAAAATCCTACACTAAAAGGATTCTTCAATGCAACAAGGTTACCCATAAATGTGCATATAATTGATGTAGTCAAATGTCTACTAGAATTAGAGTGTCTTACAAAGATAACTAAAAAATAAAGAAATTTCTCAGAATGCTCAACGTTTTTACAACATCAACAATTTATTTACTTTCAAAACCGACATCGAGTTATCAAACAACAAGTACTTAACACACAAAACTAATATTTTTTTTTTGATTTTTATAACGTCATAAAATTGTTGGCAATTTACAATAACGGTATATTTTATTTTACATACATTGGAATGCACGACAAACACTTATCACTTACGGTTACTTCAAAAATTACATCAAGTGATCACATCTTCTCTGCATGTATTCTTACATACACTTCTGTAACACTTAATAAACTTTATCGATTCTCCAGACGATTTCCGTATAAACTTTACCTGAACCCGGCCAACCCACACAACCAGCAGCAGACCCTTTAAAAATATAAAGTAACAAATAACAAATATAGCATAAAATCTTAAACAACTTTTTTAAGTTTTATAAATGTTTCACAACTACTACTTTTGATGTATACAATAAATATATAATTTAACCCTTAATTCCAGACTACAAAAATTGTAGTCAAAAAGGGAATTAATGATGTTTTATTCATAACTCTTCTGATTTCAAATTCCGATGAATTATTGCTTGTGGAAAAGTTTCCTGTAAATTTCAAGCTTTTAGTGGAAAAATATTGTACAACAAGTATGTATCGTTTTGAAGTATCTAATATATTATATTATGATTATGATACATAGAAGTTTATTTTTCTTTACATATTTCTTGTTTTTAAGTTCAACGGCAAAAATACGAGGGATTATCATAAACGGGTATATGTTTTAGCAACCCTTGTGAGTATTATTGATTAACTACTTTGTTTCTATTCTATGAAATTAGAAGTTACAACTATAAGTTACTAAAAAACATGGAACAATTACATTGTTTAGTTAAATTTAAATTCTATATAATTAATTCTAACTGTTCGTTGACTAGATATACACATCACACATACGCAGGTACACCGAATATTTTGACACGTACAGAGTTACGAAATGATCAACACGACGATCAAGTATTTTCTTCTGGTCTATTTTATATCATTTAACCAATGCTTTTTAAGTCCTTCGTATGAATCGTATGTTATTTAAAGTTAATGGTACACTGGTATGGGTACATACGATGCTGTTGCTATAAAAATGCTTTAAAAATAAAATAGCAAGAATACAAGTAATACTGAGCTGAATAAAACTTGAAAAATGCTTAATAATAAAACACGCAAAGTCAGCATGCACCGAGTAATACATCATATTAAATTAGCTACGAAGAATAATAACAGCATAATCATAATTAATAAAAATACCAGTCGTGTCATTCATGATAGAATGATTTTCCATAATTACAAAATGTTTAGACTATTTTGATGAACGAGGAAAGAGGACAAAAAGTTAACCAAGTGTTCGTTATAAACGATTTCTTAATCTTAAGCACCAAATGTTACATTACTTACAATTCTACTATTCAATAAAACACCAAGATTAAAGTTAGTAGCACCAAATTATGAAATGACACTAAAATAAATACTTTTTAAAATAATGCTTACCAAATAATCTACGTAATTTGATTTGTTTCAAATAAATTCATTTAAACTCCGGTAGTAACGTTGTAGATAGACGTGGGGTTCCTCTGCATCATGAAAGATGACTTGTTCATGTTAGGATGACATGGCTGATTTGATTTGCACCAATTTGGCAATAGGGAAATAAAAGCTCTTCGAAATTTGACATTGAGTGCCGCATAGATGATAGGATTGAGAGCCGAGTTACATGCCCCAAGCCATTGTGCCATTGGAGCAGCAATCGCTATAACATTTTCTTCCCAAGGGCTTAAAGGGCCTCCAAGCTTGATTCGCATAAAGATTGTATACAAGGGTAACCAACTGAGTAAGAATACAAGAACCACCACCACGAGCATCTTGAGAACTCCAACCTTTGCCTTGTGATGAATCTTCTGAAGAGTAGCCACTGAGTCAGTAGGTACATTTCGGTGAATTACCCTGATCCATATAAGTAAGTAGCAGATCGAGATCACAAGCAAGGGGAAAATGTAACAAAAAACAAGGTTTCCGATAAGGAAATACATATTGCCATCAACTCCAGGTGGCCATATCTCTAAGCAGAACTCCGTTTCAGGGTGATTTTCAGGATCTGGGGTCACGACCTCGAAAAATAAAGCCCATGGAATAGCCAATCCACCTGAGACGGCCCAGATCACCATAATGAATAATCTCGCCTTCCGTCTTGAGAAACCCCCTCCGAGTGGATACATTATGGCTGAACACCTATTGAATTAAAAATAACTTTATTAAAAAAATTCTCCCATCAAATTCATATATTATTGAAAGATGAAAATTCGGATAAACAAAAACCGACTGTGTGTGATATTCAATTTACTTGCTACTTTAAACTTAAAATAATAAGCTAATAGTATCTCGAGGGTATTTTACTTATTTAGGAAACAGAGCAAATAAATTGTGCAAACGTGCATAATGGTATTTGAATAGCTACACTCTCTGCGTTTACATTTGCTCCACTTTACGTGTTTGTTTATTGACTCGAATTTAATTCACTTTATGACCATTTGATGCACAAGGGCTTAAACGTTCAATTCGACGAGAGCTGCTGATTATTTTCTTATGCATTTTACTTTACTTCTCTCATTTATTTATTTGAAATTCTTCAATGCCCTTATCACCCTTGTGTTCCTTTCATTTCCTTTGAACGTCCATAAAAATTGACACTTTGGAAATTTCACTGCACCAGAGGAAATTAAATACAATTATCTATCTACATTATTAAGACAAGATTTCTCTTTGTAACTATAATTGCATGAAGAACGTGTCAAAGAAATATCTATTTTAATACCAATTTAGTCATTTACAGAAAGCGGAGCTTTTATCAGGAAGAGGAAGACGAAAGGTTATTTCCGCATAATCAAAACTAATCTAAAGAAAGCATTCTTTTTCAGCAAAACACAATCTCATTTTCTTTTTACGTATCATGTTGGAACTAATTATTGAAAATCTCTTTTACAAGATAATTTATTATTTAATGAAAAATGTACACAATAAGTAAAGGCTTGTTGAAACAAACAATCAAAGCTGAAAAAGCACACGACTTCTGGTTGTGACGACTGAATAAAGCTAATACACAAGGAAGTACAAAAAGAAACGTTGTTTAGAGAGGAAAGAAGTTGGAAAAAAGGAATAGATGAGAAACTTTAAGACGGTGAAGCAAACGAGTTACTTTGATCATGATAGACGTGTCTCTTCACGTTAAACTTCACAGTCAAATTTATCTAAAGGTAAAAGTGAATGACGTGACGTGACTTACTTTGCAGAAAGTCACATATCCAAACTTAAGGAGAAGTTGGCTAAAGTTGCTATACTTAAGTAGATACTGGCTACTGCTTGCTGTGCTATGCATTTTGAAGCTCAGAATTATAATTCAGTTTCATTACAAAGATTTTATTACTTTAGTAGCAAAACTAAACTTTTGTTGGACTTTTCCTTAAAGTTACCTAAACTATACAAAAAAGTATGGATCTCTCTTTGATTCGAAACTTTGGGTTTCTTAGAAACGGGTTAATCATACTCTTCAGACACAGAGAACTTATTTCTAATTTTATATTACATTTTATTTTATTAAAACTTTAAACTCAGAAGTTAAGTCTGACCAACTAGTATTACAATCCTTACCAATGTGCGTAAACTATTCCGTCATAGCTGCTGGCTACTAACTTTCCAATGGTAAAAAATAACCGAGACTTTGTAATCAATAGAAAAATCCTATAGTCAACAAAAGTATTATAAAAAGTAGTTAGTTTGGTTTTACAGCAT
>JAQGAA010003355.1:0-11017 GCA_034696425.1 Isotoma viridis
TCCTCACTTCCTTCTCCAGCACATCTCAAACCATGAAGTTCTAGTCGAACTTAAGAGTTAATGCTGTTATGTGTTAATCATTTTTCAACGTTCAGTGTAGGAGATTTCACATTTCCTTCAACCGAATTTTCTCATCCTTTTACATTATACATTTTACGATTTTCCCTTTCCTAACAAGAATAAGGATGTAGGTTATAAACACAAAGAAGTATTTCGGAAATGAGTAGGTTTTTAATAGGAAGTTTACTACAGTCTACAGTCTTTTCCTTTGTGTAGTTTGATAAGTAACTTTAAACATTGGAAAAGAAGAGGTTCTTTTTTTATAAAAGTCCAAATAAATAGGAAAGGAGGTGCTGTTCCTTGAATTGAGAAAAAGCAAGGGACTTGACGAATGGAGTATTTCAGCCCATTTCTGGCACAGCAGTCGACTTTCTTTTTTTAGCTTTCACTTTCAATCGTTTGCTCTCATAAATCAGCCGGCTACCACCAACCACACACACTGCCTTTACTGACATCCAAGGCAAAAGGAGTTTTTCTTGAATTCAACCAGCATGCCAAAATACTATAACGCTAACGTGCCATGCCATTCTTGAATATTGGCCTAATTGAAGGAATTTGAGACTCAGGTGTAACTTAATGTGACAGCTCTCCTCTGTTTTCCTTCACCTGTGTAAACTGACATGCATGAATACAATACAAAGTACCACAACTATGACAAGGGTCGATTCACAAGGTATTTTTAATAATTGTACTAACTTAAAGTGAAAGCAGAGCAAGCCCAATAACATTATTAATATGTATATACATGCCTCAAGGGAAGATGATAATACCTAACACTGACAGGTTTCCCTAGACATGTATTACATCTTACATCTTGCAAATTCTTTATTGACCTGCTCGCTCATTCTGTAAGAAATAAACATTGACACTGATGAACAACCTTGTATAGAATTATAAGACAGGTTCTCTTCAAAAAATTAATAAATTCATTTCATTATGACTTTTTCCTCTATGTCTAGCGTGTCTTAATATACTCAAGAAATAAGACAAAATCCTACTAAATTCTTTTATAAAAATAAAGGTAAAAAACTGATTTGCTTTATAACTTACATCATACGCCTTTCTCTACCCACAAGTTAATTTCCGTTAACATCAAATCGTTTCATTTCCGGGGGCAAATAAAGTTTCTTCAGATATATTTTACATAGTACTTGTAGTATTCCTCAAATTTGGGTTCGGCCCTTTTACCACATTCTCACAAAGGTAAAGAGAGAAATGGTAAACCAGAATATACAACTTTACTTTGAAAAATAGAAATAGCTTTCCTTTCACCTTTTGTGTTTCATAGTTTCCACACAGAGTCACCTACGAATACGAATATTATATATGTCATGAAGTACTTGGTTGAAACTGAGTATATTGCGTTTTTGAGGGGTTTCATTTCTCATTAAGCATCACTACAACAGTGCGATCGTCATCCTCACTGCATTTGTCATGATTGTAGACTCAAGACTGATTCCAGCTCAAGAGAGAAAGTTACTTCAGAAGAGTATATAAAGACCAAGGAGTTGTAGAACTGAAAGAGAGAGTAGAACTGGAGGTAGATTAAATGTCAAATTCAGACTGTTCAAGCAGACTAACTCTCGTCTTTCATCGTAGTTATAATTACACACGTACAAACTCAAGTCCTCTTTAAATCAAAATCAGAAGTCATACTTACAACTTACAACAGATTCAAAGCATCCAGGCATTATTAAAACTAAAATGATTGTTCATGAATGGCTATGATAGCTGAGTAAAGTAAAACAATCTCTAGTGACTGTACAGACTAAACTGTTAATTTTATTCGTTCTTGGCTTATAATCAGGTGTGGGATTAATTAAAGCTACTTATTTACACATTTATGTTGAGAGTATACGTTAGGCAGACACTTGTAAATGATTAGTTTAGAAAACAAATCAAGTTGCTTATCGAATTTTATTAACATTATCTTATCACATCACCCACTAGTCAATCAAAATTACAGTTTGTCAGTGTTTTATTGAGTAGGAAATGCCATACTCAAATATTTTGTTTAGATCTAACGTAGGTAAGTTTCTGGATGAATACAGTTGGAAAGGTTTATGGTTAAAGTTTGTTAGTAAGTTAAGTAGTGAAGAGAATAAATGGAAAATGAAAGCTTTGCCTTGCGAATAGGCATGTAGTTTAGGTAGTTTGTACTTTATCCATCCAAGAGAAAGAGGCCAACCAACTGTTGATTCAGAACTCAGCCCTAAGAAAAGCCCAGTGCTGCTCAGTAGTGGTAGAGACTACTTGCATCATAATCTTTACTAAGGTTGTATTCTCCTGTCATAAGAAAAAAGCTAAAGAGCCTTTCAAGACTTTCACCCTTCCCTTTCCATGAAACCATGTTATATGCCAACTAGTACCACCACCGCCTTTACTTATTTTATGTAATAGCTAAACTATGTCATTCTACATTCCCAGAACACAGCTTATTTCATACCACACAGCAATAACTGTTTCCGTTTCGATTTTCCACGTACTCAAGATGTGTCTTCAATCTTTTAGTGTTTAGTCTGTGAAATTAGATAAATTGCAAAGACGAGAGTAAGAGCTTTGAGATGACAATTGAAAAGTAAAAGGGATCTTAACAGTTTGTACATCAGGTAGATGTATAGATGAAAATGTAGCGTACTCTAATCTAGGCTATGGAGTGTATTGTATATTCTATAGTACCTTGACTACACCCTGCCGTATCAAATGACACAAAGATCTTTGGACCTGAGTACCTACATTTACCCCATAGTGGTTGGTAACTAAAAGCTCTGGACTTTCTGTCAAGCACGTAATTGCATACGTAAGAAGTAGTAGAACAAAGTGATGTTGCTAGGCAGGGTTTATATAGTGCTATTTCAAAAGTAACCTGTAGCTTTTTGAGCCATGGACTGGCATCTGGCAGGTAGTACAACTAAGTGAACTGTTACACACTGAACGTGTGCACATGACATTCTCCAGAATTGAAGAAAGATATGTACAAAATTCACTATAGTATTTAGGTTTTTTAGATAATGCTTGTCCTATGGTGTAGGCTCCTTGATTTGGGAAATTGTATATCTTCAGAGCTACTAGTATTGTGCTAAATAGAATTTATGCTTAGTTGGTTGCTCTAGATGTCGAATCAATTCATTACTATAATACCTAAAGGCTAAAGGGAAATGGTTAGTCGATTGAATATGTTTCTCCATCTCACATCAAACAACCAAGTCATATTGTACATATTGTTATAAATTATAGTAGAACTTATTTTGTGCTTTATCATACAGATCCTGCGGATTCATCTTCAGAGAGTATATGGGGACTAGAGGTAGATATAGATGAATGAGAATTGGGTTGCTGCTGCTGATCTAAATTGATAAAGGCAACTGTGGTTACTTAGCAGCTGAAATCTATGACTACATGTACAAAATTCACTATAGTATTTAGGTTTTTTAGATAATGCTTGTCCTATGGTGTAGGCTCCTTGATTTGGGAAATTGTATATCTTCAGAGCTACTAGTATTGTGCTAAATAGAATTTATGCTTAGTTGGTTGCTCTAGATGTCGAATCAATTCATTACTATAATACCTAAAGGCTAAAGGGAAATGGTTAGTCGATTGAATATGTTTCTCCATCTCACATCAAACAACCAAGTCATATTGTACATATTGTTATAAATTATAGTAGAACTTATTTTGTGCTTTATCATACAGATCCTGCGGATTCATCTTCAGAGAGTATATGGGGACTAGAGGTAGATATAGATGAATGAGAATTGGGTTGCTGCTGCTGATCTAAATTGATAAAGGCAACTGTGGTTACTTAGCAGCTGAAATCTATGACTACGGACACGGACAACGGACTTTTTCAACTATCATAACTAGAACGAGCTGACAATAGATCAGGGTTCTGCTATCCTAACGAAGTTATAAGAGTCAACTTACCCTGTTCTTGCATAACCAACCAGGGAACTTTTCTATAGAGAAGAAAAGTAAATTACGTCTTCCCTCATATATGAAAGCGACACCTAAATAGTAAATAGTCAGCATCCACTTTCTCCTAAGCCTTCACCACTTCAGTGAAAATGCTAACTAAATATGCATTAGGATATCACACACTCACATGCATACCTGATGCTTTGATGTTAAAGGAATATAGTCATGCTGATGTGTAGTGTAGCAAAGTATGCACTGATTGAATAAAAAGTTGAGTAACCCAGTCTAGAGAGGAGCCAGTAGAGTCCTGGCTAGCATGTTTAGTACATTTAAGAGTAAATCAGTTAGTTATATCTAGAATCGAGAAGCTGTAGTGAGATAACGCATTGTAAATTCAGCAGTATATTATATAATAGAAAGTTGAAAAATATTTAGAATCCATGCGTTTACTTTTTTATAGAATGTTCAAATATATAATCTACCCAGCAGTAACGTTACAACTCACTACTAACTCTAACTATTCTACTACCTCCACTTTTTTAACAAGATTGAAAGAGACTAGTTTCTTTATTGTATTGATGGATACGAGAGTTACCAAAACTTCAATCTCAGATTACGTAACCGAAGGAAAATATGCATAATACCTAATATCTTACTTTTGTGCAATGACCCATCTGAGTTAGCAGTGGAAATAGCATCAACTGTCTAATATGATAGAAGTTTTTCAGAAAAAGTACATATTGAATCAGAATCACAATCCCATCTTTTGCTTACAATTTTGACGATTTTGCTAAAAGTATAATACTAGATCTTGTACGATGTGAACTTTCCATGGAGAGACGTCACATTAAACAAGGCTTAATCTCACACTTTCTTTTCCAAGTATATAGCTACATATACATACTCAGAGAAAGCAAGTTCTCTAAGATTTTTCTCTTTTACAAGAAATGAAGGAACATTTTCATCCTTTTTGCAAATCTCTTCTTTCTTGATATTCTGACATATACTCTCAACACCAACACTAACCATGACACTCAATGCTTATAGCTTTGTCCTTTCCTTAGGCCTTATATCTGTCATTTCTGGATCCTTTCTCTGTTCTCTTTTTTTCGCTTTGACAAAACTCGAATCGAATCATACGGGTGAAACTTTTCCGAAAAGAAACATATTTCTTTCGTATCTCCTGGTTAGTTGAAGAAATACATAGCAGGTATGCTGCTCTTTAGGCTTTAGGTACATGGAAAGAGGAAAATTAACTCTGCTCCCTGTCTACTTTTACTGTCAACTTACAAAGGACTGTTAAGAGAAACATAATCGCATTGATTTTAATGAGACGAGTTTAACGAGTAAAAAAAGTCCATAGCAAAAAGGTATTATACCAATTATATTTGTTCTAATTTGTAGTTATTGTTTATTTTATTTATGATTAAAAAAGATTATTCAAATACAATTTTAAGATTTTCAATATAATTAGTCGAAATTAAAGTCACCATCCGTTAATGTATGTCTTTTCAAGATTTGACCACTGTACAGTAATTACATAATCTGAAATAGCCTCCTTCCCCGTGCTAACTCCCCATGTCCATTTCAATATCTGTGCATTTGCATGTTACATATTTATTTTAACAATAACTTCTCTGATCGAATGGAAAACATACATGTTTATGGAATTTTGTTATAAGATTTAAATGATAATGTGACCTGCTTCTGTGTAAATGTACAGTGTCAACACAGAATTGAAATCACACCACTATATTTTAATCATTATACATTTTAATATGAGATACAGCTAAGGGCAAAAAGTTATTTTAATTCTTGGAAATTGTTGCTTTCATCATGAAATAGTTATGGTAGTAACACTGTAGCCCATTAACCTGTCACTGTCGCATTACATCACTCTGTGGTTTGTTAGATCATCCCGCACAGCTATAAGAACCTTTTGAACTCAAACAGAGAGCTTCATTATTATGCATGCGTTCTTATAAATCTTCTTGAATTTCATTAAAATATGTGTATATTCGCATTTAGATTTACCTTTGTAAGTCCTAACTCAAAGCAAATGCCACACCCACCGACTTGTATAGAAAATGCATGTTTATGCTGTTCTATTGGCATAGTCTAAAATTTTACAAAATGATAAAAATGACATTCCAGATACTCAGTCGTCGGTCACTTCACCGCTATTCGGCTTTAGTTCTGAAGAAAATACTCAACGACTATTTGGATTTCATCAAGGGTTAAGCAAAATTGATTGAACGCCATTACACGGTGAAAGTAGCAACAATATCCTCCAACTTTAATCCTCTTAGATATAATATCAGCTCTGGTTGTGACTAGTGAAAGCTTTAGCAAGGAAAATAAGCAATTTGAGGAATAACAGAACGAATACAGATGACAGACTTTCCTTGGAATGCTTCGGATTGGTAGTTGTGGCCTGATGGTGGTTCTATTAGATTAAAATTTCAATATAGATAGCTATTTCCTTATACATGTACCTAAATAGTAGATCCCATCAAAATTCTAATACTTGAACGCAAGTTTTCCAATTAAGTATACAGGAATCGTATAAGATAGTGACATTTGTATTGTATCACATCAAATATATGCGAGTATTTAATGGGTTTTGTGTAATGCTCTGAAGTATCATAGGATGTAAAGTGAGACTAGGGAAACACACTCAAACATGACACGACCACACGATTACGAATCACGATACATACCATTTTAGTTGATTGTGCCACAGGCGGATTGAGGATTCAATTGCATATGGTTTTAGTTTGAGTTTATTAGATAGAATGGAGAAAGCAACTGGTGGTGTGACTCCGAATAAATGTGACTTCGATGTTGCTCCTGTGAGTACGTACGTAAGTATAGATTTCTTGGTATGCTGCCAGAAGACATAATATAGGTCTGGCTAATGTTATATAACTACAAGGTACATAGCTATAAGCTCGTAGTCAAGTGGGTTTGGGAATCAGCTCACGTCCGTCATCATGAATGATATTATAGTATCATGCAGAGTCTTGATTGTTTCTTTTCTCTCTCTCTTTCGTTCTTATATTTCTTAGAAAGTGTTGGTTTTCTAAAAATATATGATCTATACAGTCAGTAAAGGCCTCAGAAAAGCTTCCTTCCTTGAGAAGTCAACACAGTTTTACAATTCTTTTATATCTACAAATATTATCTCACGTCTTCAATGACAGGAGATGACAAAACCAGCTGAAGGTGACATGGACATATAAAGGTAGGTCGAAGTGTAGACAGGTTCAGATTTTCAAACTTAGGTTCTTGTATTTCTTAAAATAAAGGAATACTGACCACCAATTGTGTCGTATAGGGTGGTTCATATAATGGCTAAAACCTTTTTAGCTTTCAATACTCTTAAAAAAGGTCCAGGGAAGCTAAATACAAAAAATAGAGTGATGCCCAACATACCCTAATGCCCTGCTATGCGAAACCCCTCAGCTCATGAAATTTTCATCTTGTTCCTTTGTTCTTTTATAGAATCTGTTACTTCAGAGATATTTTTCTGGTAACTTTCTAAAAATGATGCTAAACTGAGATAAAGCATTAGCTGTGTTTCTCCGCTTTCCCATTCTTGCGAAATAGGAAACAAAATTTTGATGATGAGTAAAGTCTCTATAAGACTTTGCTTTTCCTGTAAAATGTATTTTTAATGGGTAGATAACGATTCCAATTTGATGCTTGGATGATGATAAGAAGACATTTGTTTTGTAGAGTGAAACCACGTACAAAAAGAACGGTGCGACTATTTCTAACCTTAACCTCAGCTACGACCACAATGAAACATTTGAAGCTGTAAGATTCATCTTGGATGTTTCGGTGTAGTATCCTTAAGTCAACATTGCAGAACGAAGATAGATGTATGATTTCATATTGCACATCTTTCATGATAAGATGAATGAAAATGATGGATACCTTTGAGGAAGAAAGTTACCCAACCTAGTACGACTGACTACTACTACTACTGTGTTTGTATTAGAATACTTCAGACTTTCTTGGTATCTTTATCCCTAAGGCTAAGTCTCCCACAAAGTCAATCTTCCAAGACATAAATGAGTTGCTACGAGTCCAAGAGATTGAAACTATAATAACCGCTAGTCATTCTTGACTCCTCATTCATGTCGCCGTGAATAATAATGCTACCAAGGTTAAAATGAAGGGAAATAAGTGCTAATGCGCTTTTCCTTTTACCCACAGCGCCACAGCTTATTATACTTATGGAGACTTTCAAAGTCCAACAAATTTAATAATGATTTCTCGAATCTTGTCTCTTCACTTTGACTACTTATATTTCTCAACGATCTTAGCTCATGATTATTTCATAATACGAAACAGAGGTAATAAAGCTAATACTAACAGTAAGCTAGAACTACTGTCCTTCATTTCCAAACAATACTACTTTTTACTAATCTTTTGACCAAAATGATCAAAAGCATGAAGATATAGTTGCGCTATATATGCATAAATACATCAGTAAATGCATTACCAAGTAGGTACTTACTGTTTCAAACGTTTAATTATCTGAAATTACAATGGTTGTATAGGGTTATTTCCAGTTCATTAAACGCACCTACTAACTACCTTTAGCTTGTTATTTATTCTACCTTACAATAAAGTATTATTTTCATTTATTATGAGGTTAAGTGTCCCAATACCACAGGACCAAAGCTAGTATAGTTTGATAGTCTCCCGAATGCGTCATCCGTCAGGTTCCAATCAAGGGCATCTCTCTACCGCCCCTTATATTGCTTCACTAGTCAATACTACTGTATGTACCCAGAATTCTGGCTAGACTACTTACCGCACAATGATGACTAAACATTATCATTAACAGACATGCTTATCTTCTGTGAATCATTCATGTTTCTCCTACCAAATCAATACTATTCTATTATACCCTATTATGATTATGACAACAAGGGCCCTATAATTTGGGTTCATACTTCATAAATAGTTGATTTTTTTCTCTTGTCGGCTCGCTCTTTGCAAATACGAATAAGTGTATTATAATATTTAATGCCACATCGGTAGTCAGTCCTACCTGAGTTTTGTAATTTTGAGGTTTACTTAAAAACTTTAATAATATAGGTTTACTTTTTATCAATTTCATCCAAAGAAATCCTCACTATTGAGTAAAACTTAACCTGGGGCAGGTAGTAAAAGTGGAAAGGAGGATGTAAAATATTATATCTAAATTGACTACATGGATAAGACTCTAGTGTAAAATTTGTTTACTTTTTTCAATGATGTCACAAGCAACTAACCTAGAATTTGATTTCAATTCAATCCTTTGATTTATTGAAAGCGAACTTTCAACCGTTCCTACAGAGTCAATTTCCTTTTAAACGATTTTTGACATCATGCTTCAACACTCTCTTGCATCTTTCCTTCAACTCCAAGTCAACAGAATTGTTTGATGCGGATTCTCTGAGCGTTTCAAAAGGCCTTAGGGGTAAATATTGACATGCGGGTAGTAGTAGTATGAGACTGTCTCATGGGTCCTATAAAAATTTACCAACTATTCCATAATTTGTTGTATGCCGTTTTCAGTCCTTCACCTTTTACATAAGATCTTAGCTTTCAATCTTTAGAGATAGGAAAAATAATGTTTGATGCTCACTTTTATGTGAATACAAACTCTTTTTTCTCAACTCAAAAAATCTCAAGGAAAGAAGTTCCTAATTTACAATTTTATTAAAAACTCATTCCCTTTGACAAATAAAATTGTTCCGACGTTTCTTCATGCACACAATGGGTTGTACTCTAGCATATTTATTTTCACCATTTTCTCCACCTTGTAAATGGATTTCCCTTAATTGGCTTCACTTGACTAAGCTTCCTATAATTATTATCACCATGAAGCAGAAAAATATATTAACGCACATCAAACAGAATCACAGTCAGTTGCTCCGTCACAACTTATTTTCATCTCTCTTCGTACTAATTTACTGCTAAAAAGAGAAAGTTTAACTACAACGAATGTTGCATACGGAGATTTCATTAATTATTTTTCTATTAAAATTCCCCCTTCAATCCTATTTACATCACTATGTACATTCCTATTAACAAAGTATGTAATTGAATTCAGTGAAAGGTTACTATTTTGGTGAAAGTTAAATTGAATTAGACCCAGTTCCTTAGTACCAGTTAGTACAACCTGTCTTTTCTTTATTAAAGAATCTAATCCTTCGTAAAATCCTTGTAATATAATATTCTGCTGAAGTAGATGAAGACGGATTTTTTCTTATGTGATTGTTATTTGGGTGGTAAAACTATGCTACATCTAATTTGGCGATTATAGAAGTCAAATCAACTACCATCCCAGCAGATTCCTACCTCCCCTCTTTCATGAAGTTCTTCTAATGTGCTATCTTAGAATAACTTTAACATTGTTTGAGCCAAAGTCGTGCTACAACACTTGTTGAGCACAAGAATTCATTTCCTGTCGACCTAAAAAATAAATTTATGGGATCAATTAAATATGGTGTATTCTTTGAGACATTCATGATCAACTTATTGTTTAAGAGTCCAACCCAAACTATTTAGACAAACTCACAAAGTGTTTGTAAAATGAAGAAAATTAGACCTTTTTTCGAAACAAGAAAGCTATATTAGATAGATAGATTATATTATGTTTAACCTTTTCGAAAATTAGAGGCGGTGTGTATCAGTTTAGCATAAATAGTCTGTTTTTGTCTTAAAGGGGAGCAAGGCCTTCCTCAATTTTTTGCACTAGAAACATAACGTGTCATTCTGCCATTTAAATGGGAATCGGCCCATATCGCCATTATGCACGTTTAGAAAAATTTACTAGTGAATGGCATTGGATTTATGTAGTTTTGCCAATAGTCGTTTAAGTTTTATTTTAATGTCTAACCATTAGAGAATTTTCCAAGGCATAAATTACTTTTGTAAGCTGTACTTAGGATTCTTTACATTTTTAGAAAATTAATACAACCTGAGATAATAGCACTGTTAAGTACAATGTAAATTCACCCTTAAAATTGGCCAATATCAA
>JAQGAA010003356.1:0-11016 GCA_034696425.1 Isotoma viridis
AAAGAGACCGAGGTCACAGCGTCCTTATGACCAATCAATGTCCCCAACTCTTCTCCCGTTTGACTCGCCCAGATTTTACAGGCATTTCCTAAACTACTAGTCAATACCCTGAAAGTTTTAGCCAAAAACCATTATAATATTCCTGGGGCAAGATGCACTTCTTAACTTTCACCTCAACTTTCACCTCAACTTTCACCCAAATTAATTCTAAACCAACCTTTGTCCATCTTTACTTATACAAGCATCGGTAAGGGGTAGGGAGTGGGGTTTTAGTGTCTTCAAGCAAATATACTTGTTTGTATATTCATGATGGCATTTATTTTTTAGTTTCTCTAAACATTCCATAAGCTTCATGCGTTGTTTATGGGTAGAAAATAATGGTTCTGAATTAAGAATTTCAGTGCATAGTCTTCCAGTATTGGTTCCATAGGCTAAGTCAAGAAGGTCAATTGTTCTGACTTTATTTTTACCAAAGGAATCTGTATATTCTAAAACAAGTCCTGGAGGATAGTATCGAAGATGAATCCATGATAGTTTTGGTTCACCTATGTAAGTCCGGTGTTCGGATATGCCTGAATCCATTTTCATAAACTTTCTTTTATGTATTGTATTAAGTTGTAAGAAATTTATGAATACTTGGGAGTGTATATAACTCTTCATTCATATTTTAAATTCCAATACTTTTTGTGATATGAAAAAGTAGCAAAAATCCCTTAGAAACAGTTATAAAGCTAGAAAGATAAAATTACCATTCCTACCCGAACCCGGGTATGAGACAAAATCGGCGCATGACACAGGTATATGAGGAGTAAAGGCTTGGAGTATGACCTTATTATGAGAAAAATCGATTATGTAATGCGACGTGTATATTCCTACATTTACAGCTAGTTTATTGTAATTGAAAATAAAACAAAACAATTTTGCTTGATGGTGAAAGTTTAAAGGGAAAGTAGGATTTTAAAGTTTTGTCAAAATGTCAATGGAAATTGTTAGACGGATTGCATACGAGAAAGAAAATTCTCAACTTGTTCCAAGTAAGGTTTTTATTTTTGTTTTTAAATCTTATAATTACATCTTAATAAAAGAAAGCAGCGTTGTTAAAAATTATTTACATTTTTTTCCAAAAGGCAAGCCAAGAAGTGAATTACAAAGAATTCGCTTAAATGGACTGTACGAACTGCTAGTGGTTTTGAGAATAATTCTCACTTTAAATTTGCAAACGGGATGGATTCATCAAGATGAATTCAGTAATTCTCTTGAGGTGGTGGCAGGTAGGGGATAAAAGCATTTATACCCGACTTTCACTCCAACTCCAGCTTATATTTAAAAAAAATCATTGTTTTCTTATACAGGAGACTACTTTGACTTGCAAGTATTCAAGTCACCAGCCTTCAATACATCATTCCCTACCCATTCAATGGCCTTAATTCATACGACTGTCTACATGCCTTACCTCCTAAGTAATTACTTTCTCTCTTATGACCATCCCGTGGGGAAAGAACAAATCCCAAATTCCAAACTACTCATTCTCGTTCCCAGGATATTCTATCTCATTCTATCTTTCCTGGTTGATTATATCCTCATTAAATTCTGTGAGTTGAATGACACATCTAAAAGACCAAAATCTGTTGATGAAGAACTCAGCAATACTGATCCTAACACGATGACTTCGTCTCATACTACTACTACTACTACTACTTCCACCGGAACAACTGCTTCAAATGAAGAGACACAACAACAGCAATCCAGCCAAGAATCTTCTAATGAAACATCTAATGCAAATACTACTAGCAATACAACTAACAATACTAGTAGTAGTAGCAGCAGTAGCACATCTTCATCCCAAACTAAAAAATGTCTTAACAACGACTATTCTATTCGTCTAGTGACATTGGCAAGTTCTCAAGTCCTCCTTGTCTTTGCATCTCGAACTCATCCATCTTCAATCAACTTGCTACTCTTCGCGTGTCTCTTGTACTTTGTTTCGGGATCCTTCCATGCGTACGATGAATATATCCCGATTCTTGAAAAGTATAATAAAACACCTAAAAGCGATGCAGTGAAAAAAGTCCATTACCTAAGACTTATGAAGAGAACAGGGTACAGTCCAATTAATCGCTTGCACTTCATTACTCTCATTACTGTCATCGGACTGTTTAATGATCCTGAGTTTTTCATCTCGTATGGCTGCATACCCCTTTTCTTTTATATGCAACGAGGGATAAGCCATAGGCTGATTGGAATGAAATACTTTCATGCAAGGATTTTTGCTTTTCTAGCTTACTTTTTTATATTCTCTGTGCCCTTTATTTTATGGGATTCTTTCTACTACGGGAAAGTAAGTATTGATGACTTTAGAGAATTGAATCTTAGTCCGGAGAGTTTTGTTATAGCTCCTGTGAATTATTTTGCATCTAAAACTTCTCAATTTCGGGATTTCTGGGCTTATCCTAAAATATTCCTTATGTATATACTTGTCTTTAATATTTTAGGGGTTATGGGGCTCATTTCATTTGTCAAAGAGCTTTACGATGTGTTTTTTGCAGAATGGCGATACAAACCTAATTTAGACTCACATTGGACTTTTCTAAATTGCTCACTATTCCTCCCACTATTTTTTCTTATTCAAGCTAATGGTAATTCATACTCAGCTTTCGATCTTGTTCCATTAATCTTCCCTTTGGTTTACATGCACGGACATAAAATCCCTTTAGTTTCAAGATTCAGTAATAAGATTGGTTGTGCTTGGTTTATATCAAATATTGTAGGAATCATGTATTTCGGGTATGCAAGTCAAGGAGGTATTGTCACAAGTTTTTTAGACCTTTACAACAACCTTGTACCCATTCGATTCAACGAGACACAAGTTGACATCACATTTTCTCAAATGAATGCCATTCCTCCCACGTTTACATTGGCAATTCCATCTAAATGGAAAACACTGGTTCCTACTGGTGTGGAAGTCATGGTTAATGAAGAATCTGATGGACTGCCTTCAGCATTACATAAAACAGTTCTTAAACTGGAGACAAGTAGCAAGGTCAGAGTGTATCACACGGGTCACTCCCCGTTGCCAATGTCTCATTTGGAGAGAGATTTGCACAGATTGGTTGTCAAACAAGAACAGAATAAAGAGACAGGACACAAAGTCAGCTTTTTACTCATTCCTTATTCGTATGGACGTGAGAGTGAAGATACATTTAGGCTATTAAAACTAACTCATGTTAAAACCTATTGGAATCATTTATTTTTAAATTTTCTAAATGAGGAAGGTTTTACTTCTAAGAATAATTTTAATTTTGGTCTAAGTCTGTATCGAATGGAGAAAGTTGTCTATTCTACATCAAAAATATCAAATAATGATACCCGGACTGAGGAGGAATTTCAAAAATTTTTTCAGTTTCATGATGCTTTTTACGACTTTTTGAAATGTATTATTGACTTTGTAACAATGTTTTTAACATCAGGCCTATTTTTGACAAGCTACTTGGTTTTTCTGACGTGATTAATAGGTTTAAATTATATTTTATTGTAAAAGTAATATTTGTTAACGTTGACAATTAGGTACTAAATAAACAGAATACACGCCACGCACAAACTATGCACTACGCTGCCGATACTTAATTAATTCACAATGATGGTGTGCGTAAGATATTGCTAAATTGCTGTTTTTAATTATTATGGTTAATATTATAGGTATGTGTATAATCACTGGGTAACTTTGAAAAAAACAACGAAAGAATAAAAAATCTATAACTTCAAGTATCAATCTATTATTGTGTCGTTTCCCAATTATTAGTAGTGAGCTAGAGTTTTATGAAAAGTATTTTGTGTTAATTGAATAGAGAGAATCGGTTACAGTTACTAAATGCCTATTTAGTCAGTCTATTAAGTCCGTACTTTCTCTTGATGACTGACCATTGGTAAGTACGTATTTAAGTGCTTTCGAAGTTGATGAAGTTAGGTACGTTGCGAAATTGAAGGGTTATTGTTCCAAAAGGACGGTCCAATAACAATTAAGTGCAATTAGAGGGCATGACTTGAGCTTAACGGGTATCATGGATCATTTTTTATTGGTGAAGGTGATACTTCTCCAAACTTATCCAAGTGAGCCGCTGTAATTGCTTCTTGGCACTTCTGAAACATCAAAAAATTACTATTTTATTAACTCACAATAAAAAATTAATATGATATTTAAAAAAAAAATATCATACTTCATTATCCAAATAAGTCTCGCAAGCATAACACCAGACAGAGAAATCCGCTAAACTGAGAGCAATTCTATGATCCGTTTCAAGGGAGTGGAATACCATATGTTCGTTTATATATCGGCCGCAACATACCTGTTATACATACATAAAAAAGGTAAGTTACCCTTTAATTTAAGAATACATATTTCTTCCAACTGAAAGTACAAGAAAGAATTTTCAAGCATACAGTGTAGCAAGTCAAGCATATCCAATTTTCTCCTATATGACCGCACGATTGGCATTCTGATGAAGTATTGATCTTTCCACTGGATGGAATCTTTTGAATTTGTTCCAAATGAGGACACCATTTTGCTGGTATAACAGCTGCACAACCATCATCCGTCTGAGTTTAAAATAGTTAGATAAGTATGTGCACGCTTATTAGTGAAATCAATACGGAGGTAGAGTTATATTGTTATTATTATTATTGGTACCAAATTAGACAGCACAATCGAATTTTTAGCTAAGGAAAGGCCACCAACAGCTCCTTCTGATACACCCCCGCAAGCTCCCAGACAAGATTCATCGTCAAGCACAAGGGTCAGAGTTATTGGTTCTGATGGACTACTGACAGAAGAAATAGATCGATTTGCTCGCTCATCAGGGGATAAAGACGGCTCTGAGTTGTCACTAACACTACTGACAAGCAGACGTTCTCCATTCTGCTCTTCTTTCTTCATATTGTTATTCTTAAGCTCCAACTCTGACATTCCTTTTTCGATGGAATTGTAGTCACCAATGGATATCAGGCCGTTTTTGAAAGGAAGGTATTTCCGAAACGGTTTCAAAACAGTCCAATATTCCGAGTGGACATCTAAAACATCCTGGATTGATTTGAGGGCACCTGGATGAATTTTTTCATTGAGTGTTAACGGAGGAATCGGGTCTCCTAACAAGGCCTTTGTACACATAACCATTGAATATGCAATTGATGTAAGATTGTATCCCCCTTCAAGAGCGAGAATAATTTTTCCGTTTGCCAAGGAACTCAAAAGATGTGTCATGTGGGCATAACCTTCCGGCGTAATCTTACACCCTATAAACATTAAGCAAATAATAATTAAGTATCTACTAGGTTAACTGAGAGCATGGCCTAACCATCTCAAGACAAAATAACTGAAAAGTCTAAAATGACTTTGCAAATTTCAATACCTCCTAAGGGATCCCCTCTAGCCGCATCAAAACCAGCGGACACCAATACAAGTTCTGGATTGTACTCATATGCAATGGGAAGAATCACTCTTGTAAACGCAGCCAAATATTCGGTATCTCCCATCCCTCGACTATTCCATGGAATGTTCACAGTAAATCCGGTCCCTTTACCTTTACCCACTACAGAGTAATTGGCATCTTCTGAGCAAGGAAAGAAAGACCCATAGTCATATCTATGAAGTGAAATGTACAGAACTCTTGGGTCATTTTCAAACATTCGTTGAATTCCATTTCCGTGATGAACATCCCAATCCACAATGAGTATTCTAAAAACAGTTTATTTTTCAACATTTTATCTCTGTGAATATCAAGATCAGTAGAAAAAGCTTATATATTATTCAGAGCTTCACCTTTGCAACCCGTGGTTTGATATTGCATACTTTGCTGCCAAGGCCACATTGTTAAATATACAAAAGCCGTGAGGATAATCCTCTTCAGCATGGTGACCTGGAGGCCGAACAATGGCGACTCCAGACTGACAGTTTGATTGAAGAACGTTGTCTACAACCTATTGCAAAGTAAATAGAAATGTACAGTCTGAATATCAATTCCAAATTTGGAGGTCAGTCAGATGCTGATACCTCTAAAACAGATCCTGATGAGACTAAAGCTGCCTGGTATGACGAATTATTAAAATATATCGAATTGAAATTTTGCTTGAACTTATTCAAGTCCCTATTTGTCATCTTCTGAGTTTCCTTCATTTTTTTTATGTGTTCTTCAGTATGGACAAGTGCAAGCTCTTCTTCTGTACTTTCTCTTGATTTAAGTCTTACACATCTCTCCAACAATCCGAAATCAGCATGGCAAGCAAAGATATTCGATATTCTTTCTGGTCTTTCAGGATGTCCCCTACATACATAAAATACGATAATGATAAAGTAAGCTATTTTTTATAGGGATTCAAATAATGAATTAAAATGGACTTACGGTTCCGTCAAGTCCCTGTGTTTTAGCATTACATCATCATAAACAATCCCAACTCGATGAGTTGCTTTGGCTAAATTGGTTGAAAGCAAAAGTTTGTCCAGTCTTTCGTCAATGGTTCGAGCTGTGGCAGCATCTTGTAGAGGGTAACAATCTCTGGTTGCATAACGATCAGGTTTTGGTTCTTTCCACAGATATTTCACTTCGGGTTTATGTAGCAGCTCTCTATTTTGATAACTTTCTTCTGCCTCAGTGCTGCAATCTCCATGTTTTTCAAGCATTTTCCAAAATTGCTTCATCATATATGTTGAATCTAAGACAGAATCTACAAGTCTGTTGCAAAGACAGAGAAAATAAAATTTTTAAGACTTTAGATAGAGGAACTAGTACTTAACGATACATCTCAACTTTAAAACTCACGTCGGGGATGGATTTAGCGTAGGTAGAATGGCTGGACATGGATCTCCCAATAAAGCACGTAGTGTGAGAGCAGCTCCTTCGGCTAGTGATTTGATACAATATCCACCTTCCAAAACTACAGCTACTTTTCCTCCAGCAAGACCCAGTAACGGCCACAATAGGTGTGGGCAACACTGGGGAGTTAGTTCCATTTCTCCCTTAGATGAAAGTAAAATATTTTAAGCTTTTTTATTCAAATTCTAACTGACAACTGAAATCAGTTAACAAAAAATAAATATGTTGACGAAGCCTGAATTTTGGTTTTTACTTTTTCATCTCCCTGAAGACTGTCAAAACCTGCTGACACCAGAACGAGATCCGGGTTGAACTACAGACAGATTGGTTTATTGAAATAAAATTGCTCACTTTTTTGTAAACTATACAATTTACACAGGATATACAAGCTGGGGGTTTAAAACCAATATGATCAGTAGTAGTAGCATTAAGCACTTAGTATTTCCGTTTTCCCAAAACCAAAACCCAGGCTTCTGTGACACGACGTTGATGTCAATGCCAAAAATAAGTACCTCGAAGCATCCGTAAACGCAATCAAAACCAGCAGACACAATCACCAAGTCCGGGTTAAACTACAGCGTTTGCATGAACAATACATAACACAAATATTAGTGAATTTTGCTTGGCAAGCTTTAATTTATATTCATCGCATTAATTTATGAAGTCTTTGCATTTACAAATTCTTACTTCATATGCTAATGGCAGTAAAAGCTGGTGCCAAACAGATAAAAAGTCGGCATTTCCTAGACCAGTTTTATTCAAAGGCACATTGCAATTAAATCCTATTCCATTTGAACTTCCAATCCAATGGAAATTGGACTCCTCAAGATTAGGCCAAAAATTTCCATGCTCATATCGATGAGTAGAAAAGTACAAGACTCTGAAAAGAAAATGTAAATTGTTTATAGCAATTCTTCTGGTATGAATTATGATTTATTAAAGTTCAGATTTAGATTCCTAACCTTGGATCATCATAAAACATCTGTTGAGTTGCTTGTCCATGGTGAACATCAAAATCAACAATAAGTACTCTTGAAGCTTTGCCAGAATCCAATGCTTTTTGAGCAGCGATTGCAACATTGTTAAAAAAACAATATCCGCAATACTCTGACTTCATTGCATGATGGCCTGGGGGTCGAATTATTGCCATTCCGTTCTGGATTTGCTCAGTCGCAACAGCGTCTACTAGGTCAATCGTACATCCAACAGAAAGTAAGGACAAATCGTAAGTTGTGGGATGAACATAAACTGCATCATAATTTGACGCAAAGTCTTCCATTTTGTTAACATTTTCCTGTGAACATATAGAACGTAATTTTTCCATGTGCTCTTCGGTGTGAAGAGAAAGAACTTCATCTGTTGTAGCTGGTCTAGGCATCAATTTCACACAACGGTCCAACAAACCAAGTTGTTCGCACCTAGAAATACAAAGAAAGAAAAAATCTTGTTTTCGAGGAAAAGTTTTTTTACGGATACTTGATCTTTAGAGCCTTTACACAAATTCACTAAATTCAATGCGTCTTACCTATTAATTACAGCACTGAACCTTTCTGGTTTTTCAGGGTATGCTGGGTCCCATACACAGTGGTGCTGAACCATTCTTGGGTCATAGACGACTCCAGTGGCCTTTCTTTTTAAATCTTTTGCATCACGTGCCTGAGGACATCATCCAAATATTTAAAGTTTTCACCATCATTACCTCACTTTTACAAAGAAGAAAAAAATGACTTGAATTCACATACTGGTTGCAAGTGGTCCTTCATTACGATAGTGACTTCAGGTTGTTCTGCGTTACTATTACTGTTAAACCTCGCTTGAGCGTTTCTCTTAGCTTCCAATAAAGCAGCAGAAGGTTTTGGTCTTGGTCGTTTAGACCTTGGGTTCATACTAGTAGTCCCGCGCTCTCCCGGAGACTGAGCTCCATTGTTGTTACCGCTTCCGCCGCAATTATCGTTATCATTAGTATTTCCTCCAGGTGATACTCTCCTTTCACTTTCACTGTTAATATTATTATTACTATTACGAGCATTTAACGGGATAAGAACGGTAGGTTTACCATCCGTCGATTTACGTAACGAAAGGGAGGATGTTCTTCTATACAAATCTTCGTCGCTTTCTGACATATTTATAACTATAATTGGCAATCACGATTCACAAATATAAGCAACTACGTGCATCTATAGTCTAAACTTTTTTGTTATTTTACAATTCTTTGATTAATAGCAAAAACTTTGATTTGCCAGCGACAGGGGAACTGCTATATTGCTTCTATTTCTAATTCTGATTTGAAGTTTTTAAATCCTTAAGTTCTTGACAAAGCCAAGGTCAGGGTCAAGAGCCAGGGATTGACGAGAAGGCAATAGCGGCTTAAATAATATTTATTGTATACAGCAGTTCACACATTCACTTCAACGGACGGTCAGCGTCCAAGGGCTCGCAAGCAAATAATTTTTTGAGCAAAGGTATCAGGGATTCGGTAAAGTCGGTAATGATCTGTAAGAAGCGAAACAAAATGTAAAAATGAAATGATACGTCTTTGAGAATGTTGTCATTTAATAACTTTCAATGTCAGCAATCAAAACTGCAAACTAAAATCTAAAATAACAAAAAATTAGTCTGATTAAACACTTACACAACAATTTAAAACTGAAAAGATTGATGCATGTCCTTGGACCTTATAAAATACCTTTTAAACGTCTTTAGTATTTAGCAACATAAACAGTTGAGTCTGACAATAGTAAACACGGACGAACAATATTGAACGGTCAACAAATATAAACAAGAATACAGAATAAATTTTCAGGTTCACGAAACAAAACAGACAGACACGAAAAGTAAACTACAAAACTACAACATTGACTCAGCAGTCAGCAGGGCATTTGTAAAATTGTAAAGTTCGTACAACATTTAGTAAATTGTAAAATGTAAAATTTCATGCTAGTAAAATCATATAAAACATAAAAAAGCCAGCTATATAAATCCCTTTCCTCTAAATCTGCATCATTTTCTGCAGCTTTAGGAGTTTTAAGAATGATTTCCTATTTATTTTGACATGAATAATTAGTTGCTAATAAAAAACAGAGAATTTTGATCAATGTGAAAGGATGTCATGTTTTAAAATGTTCACAAATCCACACTTCCAAAATATTGAATATTAAACCTTTCATTCTTTAGTTTTAAGCCAGTACACACTATACAATATTATGTATTACCGTCTACCGTATTGTCATTGTCGTACTAGTGACTAGTAATAGTATTTCTATGTGTACTACTTACAATTTTAAATTTTTTACGAAAAACTAAAAATCGCCTTTTACAGACATGCAGGATATAAACAAGTCTCTCGACCATTAATTTGTGTACACTACCTAGATTTCAACTTTAACACGGCATACTTAACTGAATGTGAATGTGAAATGTTGATTGTCAGACAAATGCATTCATTGTTGAGATGCATCATTAAATATTCAACATTAAACATTAAAATAAAACAAGTACAAAGTAACAAAGTACAAAATATGAAACATGACCAAAAATGGGTTATAAAACATAAAAATATGGAAGCACACCCACTCTTACCTTGTTTTTTATATAAGCAGTTGTAGTTGATCAGCAATCTGTATGTGGTCTTCTTTTCACTGTTACCTGATTTCGCTATTATTTGTTGTTTAGTGTGTAGTGTGTAGTGGGTGGGCAGGTGGGCAAGCAAAGTATTCTCTATTCAGTATGTTTTTTGTTTTGTATTTGTTTATTGTTTTTACACAAGGTTTTTCAGCAATTCACTTGAATTTTAAAATATGAAATAAAATACAAAATATTATTTCAAAAACAAACTATCTTTTTGATAAATTCACTCCTAATTTTAATTAAAAATGAGCTATTGTTTTAAAAAGCGAAACTCGAACACCGACAAAATAACTGTGCTCACTCAATGGAAACAAAAACTCAAATGGGAATCTCCCTGTAGGAAATCTCTCAATTTAGTCTACCTTCTTCAATTCTGTTTCGTTGCTTTCACTCTCTTTCGCTACCGACATGCGGCAATTTAATTAAGATTTTGCTTTCACTTATCAAATACTGACAGAGTCGATAGATAACCACATGTATATGTATGTATGTAATGAATACTACACGTATCCATGCCTACCCTTCA